>JBBPLG010000612.1:0-16447 GCA_038089695.1 Xanthoconium separans | reverse complement strand
CTCTTTCTGCCCCATTCACTATATGGTTTCATGTGCCCCAGCTCTCACCAGAACCCTACTCAATCTCATCCAAGCTTCCACCTTTCCATCTACCTTTCTCCCATTCCGTCCCAACGCTCTACCACAACTATACTCCCCTTCTTCTCTGTAATTTTCGGCGCTGCTTTCTCCTTCTCCTTTCTTGCAACCCCTGCTCTCCATCATCCGCACATTTTTCAACTCCTCCTCCCCTTCTGTCGCTCTCTTCGCACACTTCCCCCCCATCTCCACTCTCAATGGCTCTCTTTCACCTCCTTATACCGCCTATCCATCCATCCATCCATCTATCCATCTCTCTTTGTAGTTTAGGTTGTACTTCCACAACCTTGACTTCTGCCCCCACCCATCAAATCTTCGTAGCTTCTCCAATACAACTTCCCAAGCTCTCCTCCCAGCTTCTCAAAACTAATCCATCTCTTCACATCCATCGTTCACATCCTCTCACCCTTTTCCTTATGCCTTCCTTCCCCTCAAACATCCCCCTCTTTCCTTTCCTTTCCTTTCCTTCAATTCACTACATCGTTCTCCCATCTCATCTCTCCTCCACCCATTCAACACATTCAACCCTCTGTTCTCTCCCAAGTCCCTTCCATCTCCACTCCATCATTTAGCTTCTGTGGCCTGACTCGTCGAGCGTCGAGATGTACAACATCCTTGCACCCGCCATAGAATTCACCTCTCTGACTTTCTACCAAACTCCCTGGCTTCACCCACCATGTCCACTCCACTAAAAAAAAAAAAAAAAAAAAACCCTCCATGCTCCACTCATTCAATAGAACACGTCCGCTTCACGCTCTTATGTCATTCCCTCCTATCAGGGTTCCCTTGACAACTTCTTTGAGCCACCCTCGCTCTTCTGCTGTTCTTTGTCCTTTCTGTTTGCCCACTACACTCTTCCTTCCACAACTCGTTCCCATTCTTTGATCCCACACCAACCCACAATGGACACAGGTATTCACTTCCTGCTTTCTCCAGTACTTTTCAGAAATTCATTCCGTTCCGAGTCGTCGAACAACTCCTTTCTCACGCCAATGCTCTTGCATCACAGTTTCTCAAAGATGGAATCGCCCAACACACTGATGATGCGATCGCCCTCCTCAGACAAGCACTTCAGCTTTGTCCTCCAGGCCATCCCATGCGACACAACTCCTTGGCTGATCTCGCAAGATGCCTCAGCGATCGATATGATCTGCTGGGACAATTCACAGACCTACAAGAAGCCATCTCACTCGCGACACAGGCCCGAGAAATCTCTTCCATGGGACACCAAAGTCGCCCCGTGATTCTGAACATCCTTGGAATTTGTTTGCTCGATCGATATCATCGACTCGGAAATATCGACGACCTTCGCGAAGCAGTCGTTCTTTGCAGGACCGCCCTTCAAAGTCGTCCCCTTACAGATATTCTTCGTCTCGCCTGTCTGAACAACCTTGCCCATGCACTCTCGACCCAATATCATCAACTTGGTCAAATGTCCGATCTCGATGACGCAATCTCTTTCGCAAGAGAGTCCCTCTCTTACCTTCCACAGGCCAATACACACCGACCCACGTCGTCCACCAACCTGGCAGCTTCCCTCTTCACTCGTTACCGACAGTGTGGCACCATGGATGACCTCGACGAGGCAATTCTCCTCAACCGAGAGGCTTTACGTCTTTACTCTCACTCGTCTCCACTGCGATCCAATGCATTGAGCAACCTTGCCAGCAATCTCTCGGCTAGATACCAGCATCTTAGAATCGCCGACGACCTCCATGCTGCCATCGCCCTTGACAGAGAATCACTCTCCCTTCGCCCCCCGGGTCATCCTTTGCGGATCGGTTCTCTGAATAACCTCGCTAGCCACCTATTCACTCTCTATCTTGCCCAGGACGATGCACGAGACCTGGAAGAAGCGATCCTACTTCACCAAGAAGCATTGGAATCCTCTCCACAAGGTTACCCTGGTTTGTCAATGTCGTTGAATAACACTGCAAACGCTCTGTTCGCTCGTTATGCTCAGAAAGGTTTTCCGAGAGACCTCGATACTGCAATAGATCTTGACAGAAAAGCTCTTCGTCTTCGCCCACCAGGCAACCCAGATAGAGCGACATCTTTGAATAACCTTGCAGTTCGTCTCTCCGATAGACACAGATGCCATTGCGACATGAACGACTTGGAGGAGGCCATCGCTCTCGGTCGTGAGGCAGTCTCGCTCACTCGACATGGGAATCCAGACAGATCACGTTCTTTGCACAACCTTGCAGAGTGTCTGTGTCTTCGGTTTCGTCATTCATGTAGACCTGAGGACAAGGAGGAAGCGTTGATGGTCTACACACAGCTCGCACATCTAGACCGTCATGTATGTTCCAGCGATGTTTCTGCTTCCAGATCATGGATAGCCGTCGCAGAGGAATTCCGTCATCCCACCCTGCTTGATGCATATGACACGGCTCTTCGACTACTCGGACAGCATCTCACCGCACTCCCATCTGTGCCTCATCACTTCGAGCTTTTCAAAGACCTCACGTCTTCTTCGCTCGCTGTTGACGCTTTTGCGCTATGTCTACATGAACGGGGAGAATCCTCGCTCGCGGTAGAATTTCTAGAACAAGGACGTGGTCTATTTTGGAGTCAGTTAAATCGGATCCATTCACCCGTGGATGTGATAAGAGCACAAGGCCCTGCTGCAAACATACTAGCGGATAGATTCATGCATCTGTCTTCCCTCATTCATGGCACCCTGTCTTCGCCTTCCCCGGAATCGGATATACATGAATTGGTCAACCACCTCAACCTGCAGCTTCAGCACGTCGTCGACGAGATCCGTCAGATACCTTGTCTCCGACGGTTCCTTCTGCCACCTCTCTTTTCAGACCTTCGGCGTGCAGCGAGCAAAGGTCCTGTCATCATCGTCAATGCCAGCAGACATGCTTGCGACGTGCTCATAATATTCCTTCGGCGGGATACGATTCATGTTCCTTTGCATATCCAACAAGAAAGGGTCCGGCAGATGTCAGACGAACTCCGTTCGATTACCGTCCGTGCATTAAAGGTAGACGTTACAAAGCAACTCGCGCACTTATTGCGAGATCTGTGGAATGAAGTTGTGTCGCCCGTCGTCGAAGTCCTTCAGACAACATGTCCGCATCGATCTCGTATCTGGTGGTGTCCCACGGCAGAGTTCTCTGCCTTACCTCTGCATGCAGCTGGTCCATATAGGAAGGGCCATCTAAATCTCCCTGATTTATATGTTTCATCTTATACCCCGACCCTCTCCGCCCTCATTCAGGCTACATGCCATATTCTGTCTGATAGAAAGAAGCGGGTGGTTGCCATCGGTCAAACAGTCGGCGTGGGTCAGAAGGAACTACCGTCCGTACCTGCAGAACTCGATGGAATCGAGGCAAGGCTGGCTCGTCATGCAGAATTCACTCGCATGGACAGATGTTGCTCGTCCATATCCAATGTCACACAAGAACTCCAGATGAATGACTGGGTACACCTTGCATGCCATGGAATCCCTGATGCTCAGAATCCATTCCAGTCTGCATTCGCCTTGCATGACGGGCACTTGACGATTCAAAATATCATCGCGTGCCGCCTGAAGAACGATCCCGAGTTTGCATACCTTTCCGCATGTCATACTTTGGCTGGAAACCAAAACATCCCCGATGAGATGATAACCCTTGCTGCAGCAATACATTTCGCAGGCTTTCGGTCAGTGATAGGGACTATGTGGGCTGTAGATGACGCTCATACAAGAAAGATAACGTCTGCATTCTATGAGTACATGGTGGATGGAGGTGGATTCCTAGACTGTACAAGAGCCGCGTATGCACTGAACAAAGCTACCACTTCGCTCAATGTACCGCTTGATCAGCGAGTGCTCTATGTCCACATTGGTATATAGCCTTATCCAGTATTGTCGAGCCAATGACACTTTCCAAATCTCCCACACACCTTGTCTCGCGGCTACTGCAGATTTTAATGTTTGTGTGGCTTGAATGTAGATCAACGTTGCACAGATGTGTCGCTGATTTTCTGACCCTATGCTTCTGCCCGTCGACCAGACAACATACATCGTCTGCCACCTTGTACTTGTATGGTTGGTTACCCTCTGGCGCGAGTGAACTACAAGGTATGGCACGCTTCGATATTCTGGATTGCGTGATCGAGATTCTGTGATCTGTTGGCTCTGGCTCTGAATGATGATGAGACATGGAGTGGTGCGAACTGCGGTGACCTGTGTGCGTCCATTAGTCTCTGTTATGCCGTTTCAACGATCGTCTGCCTACCGTATCACTGCTCCTCTATCGGTCCGGTCCACGGGGCGTTCTCGTGAACATCGGACGATAATTTATAACCGTGGAATTACTCCCCATTGTTTAACTAGATGGTCTGTGCGACCACCTGACCGGTATGCCTGATATGCAAAGACCACCAAGGTGGTCAGGTAACCCTGCGGGCATACACACAATGTTCATTATCATGCGCATGAAGCGATTTATGACACAGAGCAGTACCACCCGGTGTCATAGAATCGATGGGACATGGTATCCATGCCTATCAGAATGCACACAGCGTTCATCGTCGCACAACACAAAGCGATCTGCGACACCACGCTGACCCCCGACAGTGTGCTTTGATCATGCGATGGACAAAGTGCAGAATGACGTCATAACGAGAACAATGTCCACGGAATCTCATGCAAGTCTCACATTTGCAACAATGACAGTTTTGCAAATATTATACCGCGGCACCTCGGCATGTCATTGTCCATATTATATTTTCAAATGTTGATGTTGGCATGACGACCGGCACTGGAGAACCAAAGTTTCGTGCACTGCTCGGGCAATCACGCGCGAGGTGGATTAGTAAGCTGAACGGAAACCCGGATGCGAACTTCGGGGTGAATGACCGGATTACATCTCACGGATAACTAAGATACAGCTCATAGAAAACGTCGTCCCATACAAGAGAATAGTCTAACCCTCTCTCCGCACAGACATCAGAGATCTGAAAAATAAGATCGCGGATTTTATCCTGTTCATCAATCAACAATCCATCCCCATCGACTGGCAGAGCTTGTATAACCAGTTCCTTCAATCTTGGAAACTGATCGCTTCTAAGAACCCGATTGAGGGTCTCCAAACGTTGTACCATACGCATATTCGTGGTCCCGTGAACAAGAGGGAACGCGAGAGTCAGTGACGTGATGTTGTTCTCTAGGAGGGTTTCGTCGTGGATGTTTACATCTCGCATGAGGAAAGTCATCTGTGATTCACGACGTGCCACCAGATCGCGTTCATTGCTTCCTGCGTTGTAATTGATGGGTGGGAACAGGGAGATGCCCACCATCAGGGTAGCCTTATTGAACCAAGAGTTGACGAGACGAAAGGGGAATGATGACTCTGTGTCCAGCAGGGCGACGATTGACATCAATATCGATAGAGGGAGGGGAAAGACACCAGTCCTTGTCGCGATCAAAGCAAGGATTGGGTGTGCAAGACCGAATCTACGACGTGAACGCGGATCCAAATGGCCTGCTACGAGATAAAGTAACTCAGAAGGCAGAGACACCGGAATTGACTGTTTGAATCGCATATCGGATGTTGTATCCTGCATCATGGTCTACGGTGACCATCAATTTGACTCGAGAAGTAAAGAACAACATTGTTTACCTTACTCTGACACACCGATGATTTCTGCTGGGACGAGGGCGTGTCGCCAGCGCTCTCACAGGCAGCCGCCAATTTATGTCCTCTCGGCTATATCGTGTTACATCATCCATCACGTTCCCGTAGTATGATCCTCGCCAAGCGTCATGCCTGGTGCTTTGCATGGAAACCTGCCCCATTTGTAAATAGATCGCATACGAGGATCTTGTCCCTACGCCATCGTGCTACTCCTGAGCCTGCTTCCCTCTCCACTCCGCCAACAGGCCACCGTTATAGAAATCCTCCAAGCGGTCTGATGGGATCATTCTCATGTGAAATCCCCGCTCTTCAAACCCGCATAGATGCCCTGCATGGTCGGAATACATCTTTAGTTCGTTTGCTTTCCCCATCGCGTCCATCATGTGCTTCAGCTGCGCCTGACATGGGGCCCTTCTCTGCGCCTCCACCTCGACCTTCTCTTCCACATATATGGCGAAGCGTGTGCATGCAGGACTCCTGTGATGGAGTGCGTCCCAATGTGCATCCCAGAGGATGCGGATCAATCCTGGCATCCTGCGAAACTTCACGATCCTCAATTCGTCCTTTCGTTTCAAGAACGCCTCTCTAAAGCCCTTCCACGTGTATTCCTGTGCTGTGCATTTCAAGCAGCCGCCACGTTAAGCAATTGTATTCCGAACATGCCATCTGCCACGAACCTGGCATATCCGTTGTGTTGTGTATTTCCCAAGGCGTCCTAAGCATCTGCACATACACGGGAACCTCGTTACGCTGTGTTTGCATTGTCGTTGGACTAGATAGTGACCAGTCGGTATATACCACCTCCGCCGACTCGTCTACCACTTCGCCAGCTAGGTACAGAGCGTTAGACCGAGATTCTCAGTCTCGTTGTTACACACCTAGCGTCGTGTTCCTATAATCTGCTGCGATTGCAGATATGTTGGTTGAAGCTGGTTCGCCAGGGGGATGGGAATCTGCAATCAGCGATTGTTGACTGTTTAACGAATCTGTGCTTACGCATTGTTGGCATCACGTCGTCCATCACTGAGTCCTCCTCGACGATCTCATACCGAGAAAGGTTTGTCACATTGTCCCTGTACCAATCTCTAAGCCAAAACAGTCGATTGGTTGCTCCCGGACAAACAAGCTCCGCACGACGCTCTGATTCTCGCCTCATCGTCTGAAACAAGGGCAGCACATCAGCATATTCGTGACGTGAAATTGAAATACACAATCACAGAAAGAAAGTTCATCAATACCGTGTACATGTGCGCAGAGATCCCGTTTTCTCCTATGAGCCCCAAGCTCTGTACCATCACCGAATCCTTGATGGTACGTATTATCAGGGCGTTCTCGAGCAACACCGAGTATGCCCGATCTCTCTGTCGAGATATCATGTCATCAGCATCTACGTTTCTCTATTAAAATGTTAACACCACACTGGACCGTCAATGTTCTGACGTCCATGGTCATTTCAGTGGAACGCAATACGAAGAAACAAGGGATCGACCTGAACTGCTTGGCTCGTCATTCTTGGAGTTTAGGGATGTGACAAATGATATATGGTAGAGAGCCACTTGCAGCGGAGACTGGCCTTATATATGTCGACTGCATTGCTTGTGCATGCCCTTTGACATAACGATTTCGAGTGCACGAAGCGAGTATAATATATTCCGTTTTCGGTTATGTCATATTACATCATAATCGGCGTTTACAGGATCATGTTCGGCTCGTCGTTAGACGTACACGCGGTACGCGAACGGCTAGTAAATGTGTGTTCTGATATAGGGCGAATGCGTAAGTGTAACACATATTATCGTGGACGACGTATGTGGTGTACATGTACAGTGGAATATACTACATCGAGGATATATACGCTAAGGAATACCGTGTCAATGCCGACACTCCTGCGCGGTTTTTCGATAAGACACCTAAACAGATGATCGATGCGGCACATACCGTGAGCGCAACCCTTGTTGCTCGTTCCCCATTTCCATCTAGATGGGCGCGGACAGCCCAGCGCACGAATGGTCTAGGGTAGTCATCGACGATGGCGTCTGCTGGAAGTCGATCGACATTGACGGTCGCTATAAATTCAATTCGTGCTTGCGTTAGCTGGTACAGTAGGTGGTATACGAGGAAAACTCACAGTGGACGAAGCACGCGTTCATGACTGAGCGGTGGTTCGTGTCCACTAGCTCGTTATCACACATTGCATTATATAGTCTGCTCGACGACGTGAGGGTCACAATAAAGAAAAGAAAGCATGAAACGCTTACACGCATCCAGTGACACCGGCGTAGCGGACGTCGACGTCGCGGTAGAGCCACCGGAGGTGCATCCAGACGGTGGGCTATCAGCAACTGAATTAACGCCTAGCATAGAGTGTTGTACACACGCACCACGAACTCGTTCTCCTCGATATAGATAGCCTCCACAACGCCGTACCAGAGCTCGCACATGGAGACGCTATCTGCGACATTACGGTCACCCATCTCGCTGTTCCATAGGCCAACGCTTACGAGAAATAATTAGTATATGAGGGAATACATACGGTCGATGTCGAGACGATACTTACACCGTGCCTACAGAAAGTCGGACAGTGGTTGTGACCGAGTCGTCCACATCGTCCACATACTGAACTGAATGCCACGCCATCAGCCTCCAGCAACGTGGTAGTCAAGCGGTGCTCACGTTGCAAGGACCGTGGGGACTCCATCGTATTCAGCGGAAGACCTGGTGCCAATGCAGGCTCTACGAGTGCGTCGTAGCGGGAATAGGGGTATTCGATGACGGCGACGCGAACTGACATGATGGTGGGCGTATTGGAGGGTGCGAAGTCGCTTTTGGTCATATCACGTGACTACATAGCCCGAGTCGCGTGCAATATAGTCGAGGGGCCTCGCTGGCTACTGTAAATGCCTGAGAACGATGTCGACACCCCACATGCATGAGTAGAGCATGTCTCCCAACTGCGTCCGACTAGAGTCCGCATTAAGATATATTTTTGGGGCGTCGAAGGTACGTAGAAGATATATCTTCGCCTACCTTCAACGTGCACTAACTACGTCTCAAATACGTCGACGAGGCGTCCAGTCTGGCCCGATACATTTAAAAAACATTCTAGCCATGTCTACATACGTTTCCACGTCACCGCACCATTCATGTCTAAATCTATTCCTGAGGGCTCTGAGAAATGTTTAGGGCCTCGCTGGCTACTGTAAATGCCTGAGAACAATGTCGACACTCCGAATTCATGGGAAGAACATGTTACCCAACTGCTTCCGACTGGAGGCCACGTTAAGATATACTTTGGGGGCGTCGAAGGTACGTAGAAGATATCTTCGCCTACCTTCGACGTGCACTAACTACGTCTAAATACGTTGACGAGGCGTCCAGTCTGGTCTGATATATTTCAAAAACATCCTAGCCATGTCTACGTGCGTTTCCGTGTCACCGCGCTACCTATGTCTAAATCCATTCCTGAAGGCTCTGAGATACGCTTATGGATTTCATATACATTTGTTGTGTCGTCTAGGAAGCGCTGGAGATATAATACAACTGTACACTACTCGGCGAATTCTTTTAACATCGACCTCAAACTACACTCTGGCCCAGGGTCCCACCAGCAACCCTCCTCCAATTCCGCCATGGGATTGGTAATGCGAAGTCCTTCCTTGAGCTTCGCGGTGATCCGCAGTGCCTTCGCGCGCTCCTCGAGCATTTCACGTACCATCATATCGTCTGGATGCATGGTGGGCGTATTACTGATCGTCTGCGAGGTTACGTATTCTTCGCTTTTCTCAGTTAGCTCGACGAGTGCCACGATGCTTCTCCTATGGAATACCTCTGTCGACGGAATTGACTGTGAGATGTACGCTATGATTCAATGAGCACTGGAATACTCACGACGCTCATTTTGCGCGAGAACCGGAAGACCGAGGACCATCCAGACGATATAGCGTGGAATAGAAGGATGTTCTGCGTTCGTCGCGATGCTAGCGCCATCTCCTTCGGATTGTCCTGGGAGTTTTCTGCTGTCGTAGAGCGAGGCAAGGTAGGTTAGGTGCATTGTCGAGTAGCACATGAAATGCCCGCCCGACGTCAACCCATTCTGGGGAGTGTATACGATATGCTTCACTCCCGGTGGCTGGATACTAAATGCAGACCGTTACACGAAGCAGTGGAATGGCAACTATCAGCGCTTACAGAGTATCACCCTTTCTCAGTAACAGTCCCCCGAGTGGTACATCTGGAACCTCCATATCCAGACTCGCCTTGAAGAGATCGTCCCACGCATCGAACAGTGCCTTTCTATCTTTGTCTGTATCGACTTCGTTGGGGGTGTCGAGGTACACCCAGACCTTGCTTCCAGATCGTACACACGTGTATGTGCACAATCCGCATGCGTCGTGATGGGCGTACGTGAGGAACCCCCCGTGGGTCAGTAGGTCCCATGCGCGGACCCTTTCCGAGTCTCCCGAGACCGCCTGGGTACCAAAGTAAGTCTTAGCGGCGTCGGCACCAGTTTTCAGAAGATTTGTATCGTTCATCGTCGCAAACCTTGCGTTTAGATTGTCTGACATTGGCCTGGTGATCGATCAGCACAACCGCTTCTCGCGGATATGAGGTAGTTATACAACCTTATGAAGATCGGGACGTCTGGTTGAAGATTCGGGAGGTCCAGTAGGTTCATGCACGTTTTTGCGTCGTCCGCGGAGACTATGAACTCTTCCAGGGTCACCGAAACATGTAACTTTGACGTATCACCCTTTGCTCCCTTTCGGTACTCCCTTGCCCGAGCGATTGCATCTATTAATGGTGTCAGACGGTTCATACCAGCACTGCGGAATGACTTACCTTGTACCTGCACGATCTGAGACATTGTGGGGCGATACATTTGTATCGACTCTACACTGAAATCAAGAGATGGCCGTGGCTCCCACCCACGGACAAGGACTGCGCATCCTTTAGATAAGCCCTCTCGGATACACTTTGTCAGATGGTTGAGAGATAGTGCATCTTGATCGTTGTATTCGAGTTCGATCACCATCGGGCGTCCTGCGCTATACGATTGATCTTGGGCGCGGGGTGCCTTTGACAATTGTTTTACGACCTCCAGATCCTTGCGCCACGTTTATAATCAGTACATGCTGACCTCCCCTATGCCCAGAACTCACCACTTTGCTGAACCATGGCGCGTAGGTCGTAACACCAAGACTGGACCATTCCACGATGCTGGCATTCGCTGGACATGCGATCTCCGTCAGCAAGGGTTCGATCGTCGGTGTTGCTGTGACTTCAATGTAAACCGGTACATTACTAGGCGAGTGATTGCACCTACGTCGACGGCGTTTGGTCTCGCGTGATCCAGATGCAAGCATCACCTGTTCTAACTTTGGATCCGCCTTGCGCTTCCCCTTATCGACCTTCTTATCCTTCGTCGCCTATCCTCGTGAGATTTGACCTAGTTCATAACAGCGAAGGCCACACACCATATCATGGAACGATTGCTCTTCCTGCCGATCCTTGCCCTTCCTCTTTCGTCCAGCGTTCTTGACGACTGTGTCCGTCTGGGTCCACTTAATCGTAGGTTTGCGAATGCGTATGAATGGTAAAGCATCCTAAAAGTCGATCGTAATTAATCAAGCATGAACACAGAATTGCATATTCGAGGTTACTCGCCGATGTTGTTTGGAGTGTGCGCCCCTCTGCTTGCATCGTAGTGTTTGGCGCACTCTAGGTCATTGCTGGATTACATAGATCACAAATCAGAGTGAGACTGCTCACCGATGTAGTTTTTAGGGCGCCTTCCTCTGCTTGCGTCGTGGCGTTTAGCGTACTCTGTGACATCGTTCGAGTATTAGCTGACAACGCAGCGCGGGACGAAACGGTCATCACATACCTCAGCCTCCACATCAACCACTGCGACGGTGCGAATTAATGCTTTAATCGCTTCCGTCATGGCATCTGACTCCTCAAGACCCAGCTCCCTCCTTGTGATGGGAAGGTACTCCTCGTGTGTGGTCTGGAGACTCACGAATTGTAGTCCTCGAGTGGCACACGGGGACGTATACAGTCTGTCGTCATCGATGTAGACTACGAAGGGTATCTCTGGTAACCACAAGAACCATTCGTTTATGCTAAAGATCGAAATATCCTCCGGTCCAACGTATAGATCCCCGGAACGAGCAGTGAGATCGTTCGGGGGTTCATTCGCGTCCCCGTAATATACGGTTGTGGTGATCGGAAAGACCCCTTCTGGGACCTTGGGTTCGAAAGATGATTGACTGATCATGAGGATGCGATTTCGTGTTGTGTGGTATCACTGATGAGGATGAGGAAGATCGATGGCGTTGTTAAGTCGTGGCCCTTTATATAATAGTGCCAAATAGCCGCTTTGGGACAATCAAAGCGTATTACCAAATGCGTAAACAATCGATGTGGCATCGGTCGCTTTGCCATCAAAGCGCGTACACGTGTGTGGAGCTATGATGATCACCTAAACGTATTCTGGACGCCTGGCGCGGTATATATTTGAAACGGTAATACATCAGACGCCTGCTAAGTACATATCTGGAGTGTCGAGGATGCATTACGCTGTCTGCGACACATCCTAGGTAGGCGTGGGGGGATTCGTGAGCCGTCGAAGGTACGTCGAAGATACCTTCGACGTACCTTCGACGGCTGCACGAGTACACTTTTCTTTCAAGATATCGAACATAGTTGATGGTGCTCAACTACAGCCAAGCACTGGATATGGGACAATCAAAGCGTATTGCTAAAAGCGTAAACAATCGATGCGGGATCGGTCGCTTTGCCATCAAAGCGCATACACATGGGTGGAGTTATGACGATTGCTTCAATGTATCCTGGACGCCCTCGCGGTACATATTTGGAGTATTGTGAATGTATTAAGATGTCTACGATGCAAACCTTGATATGTTGGTGGCGACGATACATGGATCGTACTCCCCATGTGACGACTGTCTAGGAATGCACGACTACAAAATCACCAATAGTAAATAACATTCGACTGTCATACTGTATACATGCTGTGTTTGGGTATCCCTTTCTAAAGAATGTATGGATTTGTAATGTCCATTAACCACCGCTTCAGAACCATCGCGAATGTATCGGCAAATGTTCCCATGGTCTTCCCAACAAAGTGGTATAGCCAGAGGCTGGTCAGTGGGGTGCGCTCAACCTCGTTCACAAAGTACTCGGGTTGAGAGGTCATCGATGGGTCGATCCTGATACCGATATCCATCCTGCAGAATACACAGAGCGACGGTTTTGCTCCTGTGTCCTTCGTTTCGCGCAGAACAAGCGACCTCCAAGTTTCCATCACGAAATCATGGAATTCGCGTTTTCCTTGCTGTCGAACTGGCGCGGTTCCGGACTGCGGATTCACAATTTTTGATCGTAGTACTGCCATATCGATCGGCTTCTCCGCTCGTTCAACGATCCGGCTGTTTGGAATTGCGGATAAGTGTAGTGATAGCACAGGCGTGTGGAACGACTCACGATATTTCCTCCAACATAAGAAACGTTTCCGCCTCTTTCCCGCCCCACTCCCCGTTACCAGCCTTGTAGGTGTGCATCACGGCGATTATTTTCCCGCCGACGATAAGAACTCTCCACTCCCCGATTCCTTGTAAACTGGGTACGTGCTCCTGCGCCATCCAAAACGTGTTATCGCTCGTAAGGCGGTCCAAATGTTCCCATGTACGATACTTGAGGCCTGCGGATGGTAGCAAAACGTGATTTCCACATTCGCTATGACTTCGCTTCAGTACGACGTCCGGCGGTATCGCCTCTCCGCGTTTCAGAGTCCTTGTGACAGGCGCGTATCTTCTGGAGTTCTGTGCTATTATTTGGAGGTGGCAAATGGTCGTCCATTTGTCGGCGGCACGACGGGTTAGCCTGGGTGGAGGCCAGAATTGTGTATGGCATGCCAGCTGCGAGACGTGCGCCTCGTATTTTTCCAGCGTGTGTCTGCTCAAGCCATATGAGTTGTTCGGTTCACTATGGAGTACAAATGTTCTTTCATGATTCGATTCAGGTCAGATGTTGGATGCACGTACCCTTCGCCGGTGGCATAATCGAGTCCACCGATGATACAGTCCATCTGCGTCAATTTAGTCCATCCTTCCAGGTGCGATGGAGGATCCAGTATGATGTCTCGAAATTCCTCCCACGTGGTGAATATGACGTCGAACGCCATACCGTCCTCAAAGTCGTTCACCATTAACATGAGCCAGACCTACACACCGCGCATTCGTGCTCAGATTCCGACTTGAAGACTGTACGTCAACAGACTTACCCATTCCATCAGCAATACTCTTATACCACTCCGATTCGTGCCAAACTTGTGCACAAACCCTGTCAGTCCCATGATCGCCTCGAATTGATCTCCGCGTATTTCACGTTTCGTCCACGCGAGGTTTCGGTCCGCTTCGCTTCGACTCATCGCACGACTTGCATCGGGGACATACAACAGTTTGAACGTCCGATTCTCAGATGGCTCCATAGGATACCATCCATCCAGGTCGCGGGAGGAAGTGGAAATCCCGTCCAACATCGTGCCAAGTCCCAGGGACGAAGATGAGGAGGACGTGGCACGTTGGTGGAGGCCATACGATGGACCTTCGTGCCATCTAGAGCTAGAGCCACTGGAGACAGATGGTGCAGAGCTTGATGTCGATGGTCTGAGCTGTAGTTCGACTTCGCCCTCCTGCTGTCCGTCTTCATCCGTCCGATCGGTGTCGACGTCCACGTCCCTGTAGGCGTTTATTATACATGTCAGCACATCTGTGTTGACAACCGTGGCGGGGATGGAACTTACATCGAGTCATCTTCGATGTTCGTTGGCACCGGAGGTGAAAGAGCAAGACGGGCTATTTCTGCGTCCGCTTTCTCGGTTGGCAAATGATTGATTATTTCGTCGTACGTCGGTGGTCTGGTGCGTGCGCTTCGCGGAGCCTTTTCCGCGTGTGCGCCACGCCCAGGGCAGTCGTCGTGGCATTTCGGATGAAGGGTCTGGCTGGCAGCATGCTGAACACACGCGGCTCCATTTCGTATCCAAAGTGGCGTCGATTTCCGACCAGCACATCCACAGGTATGAATGCAGACTTCATATCCCGCCAGTTTGCGGTGTTCGACTCGGGAAGCCATTGTGCAATGGAAGATGAATGAATGGTGGCGTCACAGAGGGTGAAGGTTGTTGCGAAGGTTCGGGCAGCCCTAAGTCCCACGCTTTGCCGTTATAGTGGATGTGGAAGCTTTACCCTCGCTTTGATATGCTGTACAACATTATGTAATGATATCCTTTTTTGGTCGTACACAAGCTTATAAAATGGTTCCTGGTTTTAACCAGATCCACGTCTTCTACCATCCATCACTTCGTCTCGACATCAATGGCAACCGTGTGTTACCCCGACTACGTCCCTCACTCGACGAAACTTGCAGAACTGCTCAATACGGAGCGAGAAGTCGTCACGTACACCGATTCGACTCTCGTAGGTGTCCACAAGGATGGGAAACGCGCATTCCGCCTTCCTCGCCATTACTTCGACCACATCAACCGCTTCGTCTGGCGGGAGAAAGCCATCCGTCTAGTCCTTCAGCACAGGAACGAACTCGATATCGACGAGACATTGGAAGCTAACCTCAAGATGTTCTTATGGTACATGGACAACATTTTCAATCGCATGAAAATGGGGTCCAATCCCAAGATCACCGACGACACTCCCTTCCACGACGACACGTTCGACAATTATCTGCAGATCGAATACTATGTTCGTCGACACGAACCCAAGAATATCACGAACTATCGACGGTCGACAGGCATCAACTTGGACCGCACCGACATCGATGCCTGCGGTGAGTAATCCTTTTGTGCTTACATTGTATCACTTAAATGGTGGTGTAGACTGGAATGACTACGAGGACGAGATCGGTGGAATCTGGAGCGGTGCTCGCATGAAGTATACACTGAAGCCAGAACGCTTGACGCTAAAGACAGCAAAAATGTTTCTGTCACACATCAAGAATTATTTCAACCCACCACTGGAGACGGATGAGGATTGTAAGTGTCCGCGTACATGTATCGTTTATCGCTGACAGTTTGATGTAGTCGGTTATAACTTCGACGAGCATCTGAAAGAAGATGACGGTGGTGAAGTAGATGGAGAGGATAGTGACGCAAGCACGACAGGGATGGGAACAGGGGGTGGGCGAAAGAGAGGTAAAAGAGGTGGAAGTGAAGATGGAAGGGAGGTGAAGAGAGCGAAGAAGGATACGGAGGACGAGGAATCAGATTATTCGGATGGAGGTATCGAAGAAGGGAGCAAGACAAAGAGGGTTACGAGAGGGATGACGAAGCAAGACAAGGAGGGAGGGGAGACGACGGAGGGAAAGGGGAAAGCGAAAGCGAAAGGGAAGGGGAAGGGGAGGGGGAGGAGGGGGAGGGGGAGAAAAGTCTGCTCCAGTTCCGTAGTTGACTCGGATGAAATTGTGGACGAGTAGTGTACTAGATTACATTTCATTGCTACCCCTAATGATATCATGTATCTGGCGTTCGTCTTTGTCATGAATGGAACAAGTGACACTTCGCCCTGGTTCTATATGGAGGTGTACGAGTTTGATGGATAATCATTCCACATATGGTAACCTTTCCATTTAAGGTATGATGGGTTGTGGTGGAGTGTTTACATCAGTGGCATTTCCATTTCTTTTGTGGTCGTTGT
>JBBPLG010000611.1:0-16475 GCA_038089695.1 Xanthoconium separans | reverse complement strand
TCTGCTCAGGTTGAAGTCACCCACTTCATCCAATTCTCAGACAAAGAGGAAGCCTCAGAACAAGCAGAGTCTGTTGAGATTAGATCTGAAGGTTTCATAACTCCTGATCTGGAACGATCTTGGTCTCCTTCTCCAATCCCTCCTCTGTATGCACCACCATATGACCCTCTAAATGGCAAACCTCTCAGAGTCCCAACTCCAGAAATAGAATTTAGGTTTACCCCCAATGAGCTTCAACTCATTTGAGAATGTGCTTTGGCAGAAATCAGAATGATCAATCTTTCTTCTTACAGGAGCAGAACAGACAATCAGGGAAACAGTTTTTCAAGACCCCCTTCCTATGCTGATGAAGGACCATTGCAGAGAGATAGTCCACCAGGGGAAGGTAGTCCCATTCCTTTGTAAAATAGGAGTGGGACACTGGATCAAATGGATCCAGTCTCGCCAGATTGTGATGCCTTCCCAGGTCCCCACAATCGAGACTACAACTGTTATGCTTACCGTGACAACTGGAGTTAACGCAGTTGTGGAGAGCGAGCAAGAACGATAGTGGAATGCCTATTTGATAGCCAAAGACTTAAGTGAAGTGAAGTTGACAGTGTCACACTCAACCTGTTACGGAAATCCACGGTTCACCGGCAGTACCACCGGACCGGACCACTTCATTCTTTTTCTTTGCCTTTCCTCGATGGACAGGGACCACGTTCACCTCAAGGCTCTGGCAGAAGCCTTACCGTTTACCCCAGTACTCTGGGAGTACTACCATTGTCGTCCTCATCATAGGACATCCCTGGAGTTGCCATACTCTCGCTTATGGCCAATCAGCGTTCCTCTAGACATCTTGGTCACAGATCGTCTAGCAAGACCTACCCTGAAGACGGACATCCGTTCCCTGACAATCCCGGAACACTCCGCCTTCCCTTTGTTACTCCATTCCTCGCCGGTTGCAGGAACATGACCCACAACCTGGGCTGCTCCGACAGCCAATGTACAGCCATGCGGAACTCCGTCCGCTTATGGCACTAGCGGATCCCCTTTGATCCTATTCCCTCCTTCCGATGGAACCCCGTTCTTGACCTTCCATCATGTGTACAGCCCTATGGACCTTATAGCCATATTGGGCACGGTTCATCATTGATCCTGTCTAACCCCGTTGATCCAATTCCGCTCTTCACGACAACGGGATTCCTCTTGTTCCTCTTTCTTCCGTTCCCAATGTGGGAACCCTGTTTGATCCTATGGATCACCCTTTGCCCTGATGGTCCGTGCACCATTCAGGGAGGTATATATAGAGGTACCTTTGTTCGTTGTTACCTCTAAGCTAGTTCTACGCACCGGATACCTGCCTGTATCTCTACTGCACTTCGGTGCCCTCCTACTCGCAATCGTATTCTGGTGTACTGGTGTACTGGTAGAGGGATCCCTCAGAGTCTCATCCACTCTCGACATCACCTCTATTTCACGATCTTTGTCTTCCAGCTCTTCAAGGCATTAGCTTGTGCTTGTACCCTCAAGACCCTCATCGGTCTCACATGTCCATGTTCGACCCCTCTACTTCAAGGGACGGTACTTCGCTGGGCCAGCTGGCTCGCAGTACATAGGTTGTATTACTGCTCACTTCATCTCTTCTCACACGAATGGTTGCAACTAACTTTGCTAGGGCATCGGCTCGCAGTAAGCGTAACAGCCATCCCATCAAAGAGTAGAGGAGTGACATCACACACAATGATGCAAGCAGAACACCAACAGTTAAAGGAAGACTCATACAGAGGTCTGTGTCTCTTGTCTGCCCAGCGATGACTTGTTTACTGAAATGAAATCTTAGACATGAAAATCTGCTGGTGATTGGTGTCTTGTTGCACTGCCAAGATCTCATTATCTCAACAGCATGATCTTTATATCAGTCTGTTCCATCTGAGTCTTGTCATTGTAGAGAACAAGGAGGTCATGGATATTCTTCAACAAAACCAGACCAGCCAGACTGGGGTAGCTCATGTTCTAAGAGACTTGAAAGTTGCCAAGGTGACCAGCAAGGACAACAGTGGCTTCCCTTCTCTTAAGCAGTCAGTGTCCTCTATACTGCCAATTTGTGTTGTTGATATAGACCTTGGAGTAGGTTTGTGACTGATATGCTGGCTTTGGCACACAACAACAAGCTGAATGAAACGATTGGTAGAGTAAGTGTTCGCATGCCCCTCAAAATATTTGATTAGACTTAGCATATCTATTCCTTTGTTAGGACGAGAGGATCTGGCATTTAATGCAAATTTTATGTCACAGGGTATTTTATTGGTTCTGTCAGCCAGTGAGTGATAATCGGACAACTTGAAGCATGACCCACCAATTGGAACTTATGTTTCAAGACATGCCAAATCTACCCTCTAGTGCACAAAGTATTTTCATTTGAAGCAGCCATTGAACCTTGTTCATACTTGGAGTTGCAAAAGCATGAGAGCCAAGTTGTTGTCAAGTGACAATGATCACTAAATTGGAGGTGGTATATGGGTTTATTCAGTCAAAATTTCTTGCAATTGTTTGTTCTGAGTTTTGGTCCAAGGGTATACCCAAATATCAGCTGCAACATTGGTTTAGACTCTTGTGGACAATGGGTGTCTAGAGGTCGGCCACAGTCCAATTACTGACAGAGAGAGCCAGGAATCATGTTGAACACTGACATGTCACTACACACCATTGCACTAAGGCCTCACTAGGCACAGCCTGTGCTCCTCTGATCCACAACCATGACAACAAGTGCATTTGGATGCTGACAAGGAATCAACTCTCTTACTTGGACACACAGTGAAGGAGGTGGTGACAAGGGAGGTATTGGCGATGAGAGCCACAGCTCAACTCAGTTGAAGCACTTGAAGTGTCCAGGGTGTGTTTCTTGGGTGTTTGCAATGTGTTTGGTGGTCATGTCTGTTATGCTTACTGTGAGCTCATGCCCTAGCGAAGTTAGTTGCAACCATTTGTGGTAGAGGAATGAAGTGAGCAGTGATACAACCTTAGTGTACTGCAAGCCAGCCAGCCCTGTGAAATACCATCCTGGGGCAGAAGAGGTCAGACATGGAGATGTGGGACCAAAACGAGGTCTTGAGGGTACAAGTGCAAGCTAATGCCTTGAAGAGCTGGAAGATGATGAGGCATGAAATGATAGTGATGTTGAGAGTGGATGAGATTCAAGAGGGATCCTATTGCCAGTACACTAGTGAACGAGAATACAATTGCAAGTAAGAGGCAACGAGGAGTTGCAGTAGGAATACAGACAGGTATTCTGGTGTAGAACTAGCTGAGAGCTACCACCGAACAAAGGTAACTCTCTATATACTGTAACATGATGGTGCACAGACCATCAGGGTAAAGGGTGATCCTAGAAGGATCAAATAGGCTTCCCACATCGGGAAGGAATGAAGGGATCAAAGAGGAGTCCTGCTGTCATGAAGGTCAGAAGAGGATCAATGGGATTGAAGGATCAAAGAGTGAAACATGCCCTATATGGCTATAGAGTCCATTGGGTGTACATATGATGGGAGATCAAGAGTGGGATCCCATCAGGAACTAAAGAAGGATCAAATGGAGATCCACTGTCTCGGGGTGATAAGGGACAGTGATAGGATCAACAGATGATCAGGAACACATCTAGTGCCATATGCGGACAAGGGGTTCCACATGGCTTGTTCAGTGGCTATAAGGATAGCCAGAGTTGTGACAGGTCATACTCCTGCTCAGTAGAAGTTGGGATAACAAGGGGAAGATGGAGTGCCTTGTGGTTAACTAGGAGGGTTGTTGTCTGTCTTCAGGAAGAGTCTGGCTAGACTGTCTATGACCAAGATGTCTAGAGAGAACAAGGGTTGACCATAAGTGAGAGTATGGTGACTTCTGGTGTTCATAGGCATGGACAACGACATTGGTAGTACTCCCAGAGTACTGATACAAGGGGTGAGGCTTCTGCCAGAGCCTTAAGGTGGCAGTGTCCCTGTCTGTTGAGGAAAGGTGAAGAAAAAGAATGAAGTGGTCTGGTCCAGTGGTACTGCCAGTGAACCATAAATCTGTAATAATGTCACAGTTTATGCATTTGTTTTCATAGCCTTCCTCAACATTTAGCAGGGTTAATCTCTTACCTATCCCTTTCAGACCACAAGGTAAGCCAGTTGTTGACACCATACATGACATTTTTCTTCAAATTTTCCTCCTTGCTGCACTCTTGCAGTTCTTCCCTGCATTCAAGATTGGTACATTCATCATGACATCTTTCTTGTGAGTTCTGGGTTGATTTGTTCCCAACAATCTCTGACTACAACTCCAGCATGAGACTATAGGTGGTTACCTGATCAGAGCACAGTTAATGACCTAGCATTAGACAACTACAACAATGTGAATATGAGATTTAGTGCAGGAACTGCATTTCATGTTGAGCACACAATTTTCTCATTAGGGGAGAACAAACATCTGGTTGATTGGTTGAGGCACATTTAAACTGCCCCACTGAACAGTTCTGCAGTGGGTGGGCTACCATTAAAAGTAAATGCCACAAGATTAACTATTGTGACCCTGATGCCAGTAGACGAACAAGAATGTGTGCAAGATAAAGTCCTGCATAAAAAAGGATCATATGGGCGACAACAAAAAAATACAACACCAGTACAAAGAGTGAATGACGTGAAGTCAGATACCTGGCATTGCAGATGGAAACTGCATACTACCACATATGCAGATGGAAGTGATGTTTAAACTCTACACAGCTAGTTCTAGAAATTGTCAAACACCTGTCAAGTATCCAGAGAGCTTACACATTCCACCACCTGCTTTGCAAAGGATTCCTAGTCATCTAGACCAGGGAAAGTTAAGGGTCAGAACGTAAGCTCCAGAAGGGCAATTGCTAGCTTGTTTTCAGCATTGTACCCATTGCTAAGGCCATAGTGTTCCTTACAACATGCATCTGTGGCATCATTGCCTTCCTCTTCCCATATAAGGCCATGAAGTGAATCATATTGAGTTTTCAACTTCACTAGCTTCTGTTACGGAATTATCTATGGTGCATTTATTTTCTTTCTTTCTTCCTCATTTGGACTTGTCTACTCCTCACAATGGGACAGATCCCATCTGATGTCTTCCATTTTCCTCACTTACAATGATGTACAGTCACTCAGTGACTTATCCTGAGTACAATGACCTGTTCTGTTCCACTTGATGACTGTTCCACTCTTCTGAACAGCAAAACTCCTTGTTCCTTCCACTTCTCTTTCATTCCTTCTTGTTCTTCCAGTGGAACACTTATCATTCCTATGAGACCTGATGGTCCATGCTTGTTCTCTTGCCATATAAATAGCCAAGCCTTGTACCAGTAACACTAAGCTAGTTCTATGCAATTTATATCATGTTAACTGATGTTCCACAAGCTTGAAGCCTTTGACTTCCCACTCGTGTCTCCTCCTTCTTTCCCTGCAAAGAACTAGGACTTTGTGTCATCACAAGAGGACCTGTTACGGAAATCCACGGTTCACTGGCAGTACCACTGGACAAGACCACTTCATTCTTTCTCTTTGCCTTCTCCTCGACAGACAGGGACCACATTTACCCCTTAGGCTCTGGCAGAAGCCTTACCACGCAAACCAAGTACTCTGGGAGTACTACCATTGTCGTCCTCATCATAGGACATCTCTGGAGTCGCCATACTCTCACTTATGGCCAACCCTTGTTCTCCTAGATGTCTTGGTCATAGATGGTCTAGCAAGACCTACCCTGAAGACAGACACCCATTCCTAGTCAATCCTGGAACCCTCCACCTTCCCTTTGTTATTCCACTCCTCACTGGTTGCAGAAGCATGACTCATCACGACCCGGGCTGATCCTCAATCAATGTATGGCCATGTGGAACTCCATCCATATATGGCACTAGATGCATCTCTGATCATCTGTGGATTCTTGCACTGATCCTCATCGTCCTGAGACAGTGGATCCCCTTAGATCCTGATGGGATCCTGTTCTTGATCTCCCATCACATGTACTGCCCAATGGACTCTATAGCCATATACTGTAGGGCACGTTTCATCTTTTGATCCTTCAATCCCATTGATCCTATTCTGACCTTCACAACAATGGGACTCCCTTTTTGATCCTCTTTGTTCCTTCCTGTTGTGGGAAGCCTGTTTGATCCTTATGGATCACACTTGACCCTGATGGTCTGTGCACCATCAATCTATAGTATATATAGAGGTAGCCTTTGTTTGCTGGTATCTCTAAGCTAGTTCTATGCCAGAATACCTGCCTGTATTCATACTGCACTTCGGTCCCCTCATACTCGCAATCCTATTCTCGCTCACTGGTGTACTGGTGAAGGGATCCCTCTTGAGTCTCATCCACTCTCAATATCACCTTCATTTCATGACTTTGGTCTTCTGGCTCTTCAAGGCATTAGTTTGCGCTTGTACCCTCAAGACTCCTCATCAGTCTCACACATCCGTGCTTGACCTCCTTTACACAAGGGACAGTACTCAGCTGGGCTGGTTGGCTCACAGTACACTAGGTTGTATTACTGCTCACTTCATCTCTCCTCTCATGAATGGTTGCAACTAACTTCACTAGGGCATCGGCTCGCAGTAAGCGTAACAGGAACCCTCTATTCATAAGAGTTAAGTGCGACACCAATGACTTTGCTCTGCTTAAGTCCTTGGCTATCAAACAGGCATCTAACACTATTGTTCTTATTCTTCCTCCATGACTGTGTTAACTCCAGTTGTTATGGTAAGTGTAATAGCTCCAACATTAGGGCCTGCTTCAAATCCAGAACCTCAATGAGCTGTGACTTTGCTTCTGAGATGGTGAGAAGATCCAATGAACAGTGAATCTTGAGAACATGTCAAATATCTTGAAATTTCTTGTTAAATTCCACTCATCAAGTGGAGAAAAGGATGCTCTTTGATAAACATGCTGTCCATAACTCTAATGTCTAGTTGCCAAGCTTTCTTGACATAGTGTAAAATCTATTTTTCATATTTTCCCCCAATTTCATGAAGAGTTTGTGAATCACTCTTACCACATCTGCAGCAGGAATGCTGCTTAATTTGACAGTATGTAGATGATCTGCTTCTTTGGCTTGCATGGATGACAAACCTGCAAGTACTGGGTGTGATGGAGACTGGAATACTTTCTGCATCTTGATCAATGTTAACTTTCAATGATGGAAAGGAGGCAGGATATGAGGATAGTTCTCAGCATTATGTGCACAGGGTCAACTCTTTTACTCATGCTATAACTCTGCAAACATCAGTGCAAAGATTAGTAATGGTGGCCTCTAGGCATTGCCCTCTATCGGGATCCCTTGGCTGAGGTTAAGGTAGCAGGGAAAGTAGTCTATAATGGCAGCAATTGCAGGCAGTTCTGCCTATTGGAGTCCATAGGCCAAGATTTGATCACAGAAAATAATCCATATAGGTGCTATCTAGCCTCTGGTATAGCAGTGTCGCTCTGGCAATGGCATTCATAGGCACTTAGTTCACTGATCTACCCGACAACGACGATATCTATTCAAGCATATGGAATGAGGTGATCAATAGTCCTTATGAGACTAGGGCCATGGTAGTAGACACAGATGGCACAATAATTATGCCCTTGGATGATACAGCATCTATTCCTCTCTCCCCGCCTTTCAGTCCACCATCCTTCCTCATGTCTCCTCACATAATCTCCCCCACTAATGCCCCACTTCTTCCCCCTCTATTCTCCCCAAATCAACCACTTGTCCCACTACCTGGAGGCACATTCGAAACAAGTGAAGCCAGCACCCCCACAAGTTCTGCAACTCCACCAGCATTCCCATATTCCTTCACCTCATCCGATCCACCTGGCCCAATTGCAGCTGTGAACCAGCTGCCCAGCACAGTGCCTGCAAACATACTGTTAACTGACTACATGGATGGGGGAGTGGTAAGCAACATGCTGGGGATGTCAGAGCTAAGTATGCTGCTGTAGTATCTAATACTGATAACAGCACAGCACATGTCCTTCATCACCCTGCTGTGGGCACAAGTCTTTTTGCATAGCTGGCATGTACTCTTCCATATGATACATGTTCACCACCTGGTACCCATCTTGGTGATGTTTGCGAATAGCAGATTGCGCAGTGCTTACATGTGCTGGGGTGTGCTGAGACCCAATGATCTGCTGGAACCTGCCCTTATTGCTATTGATAACAAAGTTTTTACTGCTATCTGTCAGGTGGATGGTGCTTTGCGGAACCTGGGAAATGTCAAACATTTTGAGAATGCTTTTACAATGATCGTCAGTCTGCCTGCTCATTAAATTAGTAACCTCTCATCCATGCGCAATAAACATTTTCAGGTCCAACTTGCCTGCCAGGGTAACATGAAACCAGCTGTTAAAATGCACACTAGGTGTAGTTGTAGCATCCACCTTAGTCCCATTTCTTCCTTTTCCCCATGCTGACATCCATCCCCTGTTGATCAACAACATTCCACACTGACTATATACCAGGGCTGAAAAGGATTCTTGGATGGAATTGGTCAAATGAATGCCTCAACTCAGCTGTTATTTGTGGCATAGTTTTGACAGTAGTCAGATTCATTGGTTTGCAAGCCCCTTATTACTGGATTTCCTCACTATTGTGCTATCACAGTGAGAAAACACTACATTCACACTTGGAGTCTGGCAGGCAAGAGGACGCATTGACGACAGCATCATATCCTGGGGTCTAGCTACCAAGCTGAAAAACAGTGCTGTATTAGTATTATTGGTGAAAACATTGGCATTGGTAGATGCATTCAGCCAACCTGAGTGCTTGCTAACACACCACTAGCTTTCTGTCTGCATTGTGAATGACGTTGTGCAGGAACCACACCAGCTTCTGTTCAATGAGTGCGATCCCTTGTGCAGCAGTCAGATAAATAAGCTGACTGGAAAAATAATGGGGTTGCTCACTGCACTTGAAGGCATGGGGCAGGAATCTCTGGGTGGACTAAACAACACCAAACATGAATGCAGCCACATGGGGCTTTTCAGACTCAAGGCATCCCTTGGGTTCCCTTAGTTCTATTGTATATACACCAGTCACGATACAATTTGTAAACCTATGATATGAATTTTTGTTAGGATTTCTCAGCTCTGTAGTCTCCCCCCTCCAAGCTCACTCACTCTGGTTGGTCCTCACAGATTAGTCAGTTGTATTTCAGACCTTCGTGTTCTATAATATATTATAGTAGCTACGTGACTAGGTTCTCCCCAGTCTTTTATAGTCCTATTTCTCTCTCTCATCTTGCCACCGCTTGAGATTGTTGTGCAGAAGTGATATCTTGGGTCATCAGATAGCAAGGTCCAAGCCTGCAGAGTCACCCCAGGTCATTGGTTCATATCTGTATGTTTCATCAACCATGAAAAAAATCTTGTCTGCCACAAAATTTGTATAGCATCACTATGAGCTGCACATTTCAAGACAACACACATGACTACCTGACCCCTCTCACGATCGCATTAGAGACAATGAGGCCAATTTGGATACATGCCCCAATTTGGTCAACTCTTCCATTCCTGAAGTCTTTGAGCACCTTAAGAAAGGTTTGGGTCTAGCCAACCCTCCATCATCAATATACCTTCTCCTCTATCTGGGTTCCTGGAAAGTCTGGGACCAGAGAGTCCCTGCAGGATGCTTGATCTGGGGTTGAGCTCATGAAGTGGGTGATGGTGAAACAGATAGCTAAAAACACAAGGATGTTGAGGAATGGTACAATGAGTCCACCCTGAGGTGGCTCAAAGTTTCACAGAGATCTCACAGAATCCAACAGGCTTGTCAGGAAGTGGTCTGAAAATATGACCTTTCTTCCTTGTGGCCTGAGTTCCTGTGTTCTGAACTCAAACACATCCTCCAAGGGAAGTATGTTGACCTCAATGCCATCCTCACTTACCACTACATATCTACCCCCTGTGACAAACAAATGGATAAGATCAGAGATGTCAAGATCTCCTTCCCTTCCCCCTTGTCTGCTTGCTCAATTGTTAATGATCCAGACTGGATCACTACATGGGGGCAAACTGAGCAGGCTTACACCTTAGTTTTTTTTCCTTCCAAGCTGCTGAACTCCACAAATATGACTCAGTAGCAGGAACGACTTGCATTTCTGCATACTTGCAGAGTTCAGTAACTTGCAGCAAACACACTTCCTACCCTCTGGAACCCAATGCTCCATCACCAAACAATGCTGACCACACAGCAGAGCAAGGCCTACTGTTATGCTTACTGTGAGCTTGTCCCCTAGTGAAGTTAGTTGCAATCATTCATGATAGAGAAGTGAAGTATGAAACCCAATACTCTGTCACCAAACAATGCTGACCACACAGCAGAGCAAGGCCTACTGTTATGCTTACTGCAAGCTTGTGCCCTAGTGAAGTTAGTCACAACCATTCATGATAGAGAAGTGAAGTAAGCAGTGATACAACCTAGTGTACTGCAAGCCAGCCAGCCCTGCGAAGTACTGTTCCAGGGTAGAAGAGGTTGAGCATGGGAGTGCAAGATTGAAGCAAAGTCTTGAGGGTACAAGTGCAGGCTAATGTCTTGAAGAGCTGGAAGATGAAGTAGGCATGAAATGGCAGTGATGTCAAGAGTGGACAAGACTCAAGAGGGATCCTTCCACCAGTACACCAGCGAACGAGAATAGATTGTGAGTAGAGGGCAACAAGGAGGTGCAGTAGAAATACAGGCAAGTATTCTGGCATAGAACTAGCTTAGAGACTATAGCAGAACAAGTGTAGCTCTATATATACTATAGCCTGAGGGTGCACAGACCATCAGGGCAAGGGTGATCCTAGAAGGATCAAATAGGCTTTCCACAATGAGAAGAAATGAAGGGATCAAAGAGGAGTTCTGCTGTCATGAAGATCAGAAGAGGATCAATGGGATTGAAGGATTAACAGATGAAACATGCCCTATATGGCTATAGAGTCCATTGGGCCTACAAGTGATGGAAGATCAAAAATGGGATCCCATCAGGAACTAAGGAAGGATCAAATGGAGATCCACTGTCTCAGGACAATGAGGATCAGCAATAGGATCAACAAATGATCAGGAACGCATCTAGTGCTATATGTGGATAAGGGGTTACGTGTGGCTGTACAGTGGCTATAAGAATAGCCTGGGTCGTAACAGGTCATACTCCTGCTCAGAAGGAGTTGGGATAACGAGGGGAAGCTGGAGGCCTCTGTGGTTGGCTAAGAGGGTATGTGTCCATCCTCAGGAAGAGTCATGCTAGACCATCTATGACTGAGATGTCTAGAGAACAAGGGTTGGCCATAAGCGAGAGTATGATGACTCCTGGTGTCCATATGATGGACATGTTTGCAGCCATGCAAGAAAATCAAATTCAAGACCTTGTTTTGGATGTGCCAGTGACGAGAAGCCAGTCATGGTTCCACCAGTAGTCAGCTGCATGACATTTGAGCTTTTCATTTGCGTTTTCTATAACCAGTAAACTCATCACAGTATTATGGTTTTCCATATGACACATTTGTTTTTCTTTTACTCTCCTGGACTTATCCACTCCTCATGATGGGACCATTCCCATCCAATGTCTTTTCAATTCTTCCCATATGATGATGTATTGTCACTTGGCAGTTCCCTCTGAGTATGACATCTGTTTTGTTCTGCTCGCTGATGTTCCACTCTTCCAGACAGTGGAACTCCGTTTCCTTTCCAATTTCACTTCGTCCTTTTTGTTCCAACTAGTGGAACACATTACCTTCCTATGGGACCTGATGGTCCATGCCAGATTCTTCATTGTATAAATACTTGAGTCTTGTAACTTGTAACAGTAATCTAGTTCTATGCAATAACTACCATGTTTACTGGAGTTCCACTTGCTCAAAGTTGTTCTCTTCTCGCTCACCTCTTCCTTCTCTCGAAGAACTAGGACTTTGTGTCATCACAAGAGGACCCTTCTATTAGGGTTGAGTGCAACATTGACAACTTTGCTCAGCTTAAGTCGTCGACTATCAAACAGATGTGTCACTATTCATTTATCTCATCCCCCACAACTGAGTTAGCTCCAGTTGTCACGGTAAGCGTAACAAAAGAACTAGATTACTAATCAGGCCCTGTTCCTTAACAGAAGGCCTTGCCCATCATATTGTGGTTCCGCACCCCCTCAACTTCTCCCTAACCCTCTCTCAATGTGGATCCCTCCAATCCTCTACCACCATCATCCGGACTACCTGAACTTTGGAGATTACCAGCCAACCACCCAGACTATCTTCCCCTTCTAAGAAGGTTCAGTTGTCTTGATGAGAAAGGAACTTACAAACGAGCTCAGGAAAGGGTCAAAGAGTGAAATCTTGCGGAAGGAAGGTTACCCTATGCCCTTCCACCTCGCCCCATCCCATCTTTTGCTCCTTGAACCTCAGCTCCAATCCTTGAACCAGAGCCTACTCCGGAACCCATCCCTGAGGAACAGGAACATAGGTTTTCCCCTATACATTGGTCCACCCCAGCCTCCCCAGTACAACCTGAGCAAATTCCCCTTCCCCCCAACCCCAATTCTGATTCTGAAGACAAGATGCCCAAACTAAAGGCTGGATTACCTGACAAGTTCTCTGGCAATGGTATTGATGCCAACTGGTGGCTTCATGCCATGGATGCGTACTTCACCATCAATCTGAAGTACAATGATGAAGCAAAGATCATCACTGCCTGAATAGGATGAGTAAGGGCAAAGGAAGAACGTTCTCTGAAGGATACTATGAACAAATGGCTAAAAAACTAATCCCAGAAGAAGACCAAACCTAGGAGAAGTTCAAAGCCAACTTCCGGAGCATGATGTCTATCCATGACAAAGCATCTTCAGCTAGGAGGAAACTCTATGCCATCCACCAAGGACCAAACACTGAGGAAGCATACAACAAGCAAATCCATCCCCAGTACACAATGAGAGATAGTGGAACCTGACATAATAGGCTTCAACTCCTTTGCCTCCAGCAATGAATGGAATAGCACACACCTGATGCTGCTCATGCTCAGATCCTCCTGTCCCATCAGCCATAGAACAGCACAGAGAGGAAGGACATGTTCTTCCGGCAAAAGAGACATGCCAGGTTTACTATATTCATTGAATCCCTTTCATGCATGCAGACTTTCATAAAGGAGGCAAAGTGAGACAAGCACCATATAGAATTCCTCGAGGTCATGGTGAACTTCATGCTTGAAGTCTGAAAAGTGCGATAACCAAGGATGATTCTCACCCCTGTGAATGAGGAATGCAACCAGCAGCTCAATCGCCATGAATGACTGGATACCCTAATGGCTTGTTGATGGATACATAATCTGAAACAAACATTGTACTCACCATGATCTCCAACCTGGGTTCCTCTTCATTGATGGAACAATGAATCAAATTCACCAACTCCTCAAAATCACTTATGAGTTTGGGTGTAGCAGTGTGCAAGCCACCATCAGCATGATCTTCTTGGGCAGCCACATTAGTGTTGCTATCCTCCTTGCAACTGTTGTTTGGGGGATCATTGCCAACCCTTATATCCCACTCATACTCATTGATGGGGATGGCTTTAGCAGACCCCCAGTCATACAAGAGATCTCAGTGTTCGCCTTTTGAACAAAGTGGACATGGGGAAAATCTGAGTTCCCAGCTGGAACTATACCCAAGTTGAGTAATGATGGATTGTGGTGAAGGAAATGGAAAGGAAAGAAATCCGATTTGTTGTTGACTTGAGAGGATATGGCTTGCTCGTGTGCTGCAAACAATAACTCATTCCTCAACAAGCCAGGAAAAAAAGAGTGCTTACTTGTTAATGTGTTGGCTATGATGCCTAAAAGTTCAATACCACTATGAAAGTGGAAAATCAGAATCGCCCATGGTGTCTAATATGAGCAAAGGTGAGCCTGTGGTTGAAACCCTTTGGCTAACTTGGAATGATGCTGAACCAATTTCAATCCCTTTGGAGCAAGGCCCAAAGAGTTCAGCTGAAGGCGAGAATGAAAGAGGGCTGTAGAATCACCACAAGAATCAGATGACATGTCATCTGTGTACAAATCAGATAGTGTTGGTAGCAGACATGCAGAAATGTACCAGACACAGCTGGCACTGCAACATGTTCTTCAGCAATGATATGGGGGACTCCTTGCACCCCTTTCTTGTTGAGCAAAGCCAGAATGATGCCTTCAGTTAGGGTCATATACTCATCTGCCCATATGTCCTTAATTATGACTGGAAGATTGATTGGCAAGTTATCACCAAAGTATTCATGAATATATTGGAGTATTCCCTCTGTCTTCATATTCGCAAGCCATACAACAGTGCCATGCCCATGGGTTTATTTGGCTATATGCAAGACGCAGAGGAGCTGGAGATTACCAATATCTTTTGAGCTGAGAATGCGAGAATTGTCTGGGAGTTGCTTATGGTGGTGTCATAGCTGACTAAAGAAGATTGGCATAGGTCAACCCGAGAAAGAACTGGAGGAAAAGTATGGGTTTGGTATTGATATCAATGGGGTCACTGACAATGGAGCCACTCCTATCAAAGGAGAATGGCTTTCAATGAGCAATTTCATAAGCAAAGAGCACCAACTAACCTATCAAACAGTGCAATGGTCAAATTGTGCTTCACCAGGGCAAAGATGACAACAAATTGGCAGCAGTCTTGATTACAAAACATAAGTCCTGCTTGTTCAGCAAGAAGCTTGTGGACTGGTTTGAAATTCCCACTCTTGACCTCTCTGACAGCCCTGAAATGGCTCCCATCAATAGCCAGCATGCTGTCACCAGCACAAATAAGGTCAGGCTTGCTACTGCTGCTGGCTCTCCAAGGATTTCCTACTCTGAAGCAGATGCCACTCATAAGGAAATTTAGAAACTTTGCAATATACTCCTCGGAATTTGGTTGCTTAAGCGAGTCCAGGAAATTTCCCCAGGAATATTCTGGCTGCTTAATTTGGCTGAATTGAGTCCAGTAGCCTTGCAGAGTTTGTGGTTGGTTCCTGAAGATCATGTTCAATGGGAAAAGGTGGCTGATAAAGGAAGAGGCTAAAGAAGATTCCTTGTCTGACTGGCCTGACTAGCTAGTTGTCTGAAAAGCACCGAGAGTAGACTCTGGTAATGCATTGAATCAGACATGGCTGTACACAGAAGGCAAGGTCAGATGAAAAGAGATTGAGTTTGTCGCAGAACCCACACACCATCCTGAGCTCTGTGAGAGCTCCAAGGCACTTGGGCACTTTGCAGGATCATGCCAGTGGCAGAGAAGCCAAGATATGACTGGTGGATGTGAGACGAGCCATTACTCATAGAATGTGTGATGCCTACTTTCTTTCTGTCTTGTCCAATGTACCTCCCAATCACAAGGAAAATAAACCTCAGGCCTACATAGGTCCTCAATGACAGCAAAACACTCTGCCCCAGTGGAAAAAGGGTAGGTCACCTCAATGAACACTATCTAGAGGGGTTTAGTAACTATGCATTTACAATGTAATTTAAACTTACTCCTAGACTATACATATCATCATTGTTATGATTTCTGGGGCTCTTCTTTTGTGATGAAACCTCTGGGGCGATATATAGCTTTGTTCCTACCTCTGGATCGGAGTCAGAAGACAGAAGAGGTTGGCATGAATAATGACACACATGCCTAACATGAGCTCTGCATCTGAATGAGTCATCTCCAGTGACAGGTCCGAGGGATTGATGACTGCAAGGCTCAATGTAGCTAAACCAAAATCTCCAACTGTCGAAGAGAGTGAGTCAATGTTGCTGCATTAGCCCATTTGATCAACTTAGTTACCTTTGCAATCACCATTTCTGTCTGCATACTAATTGAGAAAACAAGGAATGGAAACAAATCTTAGTACCAATGAAGATATTGGTCAACTTGATGTCTCTGTGCAGCTGGACGAGCAGGGGTATCAATAGCGAGTAGGGAACTGCATGGGTATGGAAAACCCACCTGGGTCTTGGGTATGGGTACCATGTGGGTATGAGTATGGGCCTGGCATACAACAATGATGAAACCACCACCACCATCGGGCATCCTCTCCCTTCACCAGGCCCACCTCATGACAACATGCAGCCGATGAAAATGATGACACCGCTACCGCATGCGCCATCTCCCCTTCCTCACTTCCACATGAACTGGATGAAGGCTAATGATTGGTGCCAAATGCACCTTCTGGCTCCCCTACCTTGCGATGACAATGACAATGACATACCCCCTTCCCCACCCTCACCCCTCATCCACCTTGCAATGACATGATGCCACCACATGCACCCTCACCCCTCCCTCACCTCACCCACCTCACCACGCAACACAGCATGGCGCCCTCACATCCCCCCCTCACTCTTACAATGATTGCAATGACAACAATGACAATGCAGTGCCCCCTCCCTCACCTTCACCCACCTCACAACAACACAATGACAATGACGATGCCACACACATCCCCTCTCCCTCCCCCTCTCCCCCCTC
>JBBPLG010000610.1:0-16493 GCA_038089695.1 Xanthoconium separans | reverse complement strand
TTCGCAAATGCCGAGGGCGATGCCGACCAACAGTGCACAATGTTTGTCTCTCGTCGCACCTACCTCGACGCCCACAGCCAGCGTCGTGTTAGCACAACAAGCGCTTCTTTCCAAGGCCACCTATAAAGTTTATGGGAGACAGGGAATGGCTCCAGTGCCACTCTTAGATGTAGACAACCTTCCGCAGACGGTGTGGAATTGGACAGCGCTGTAGGGGAACCATGTGTTGATCATCGTCTGTCTGAGGGAGCTGGTTAGGTACAAAAGAAGTATCTTGTCTCTGTTGACAATTACAGCGCCTTTTTTTTTACGTCGCCTAACTTTGTGGATTTTCTCCGTCTATCCAAACGACCTGGTAAGCGCCACGCGCAAGAACACTCATGCGTAGACGAAAAAGACTAGTTAAGCAAGGTTTCACGGAAAATAACACAGGATCAAATGCAAGCTTGGAAGAAAAGAAGGTAATTTGGCAGAGGACGATGGGTATGTGAATAGAAAGAATAGCCCCATATTAAATAAGTGAGACAACGGAGTACAACGGACAAAGAAAGACTGAGCGGCGTGAAACGACACTTTCAGTCGAGAGCTGCTCACTACATTAGCGGTTTGAAAAGAAGAAATTAACCCGAGCTTACTTTCGGATGAGCCTGATGCTATGGACATGGAAGGGAGTTCGTCGTCAGAATCCAAGATGGGACCTGCTGCAAAGCGTCTACTTTTGTAGGGACTAGAAGGCAGTTCATCGGCTTCTCGTAATATAAGGAGTTCACGACAGATAGTGTTGAAGATGTGTCGTTTGCTGGATTTGATGTAGACGTGAGAGAGCGCGAAGGAAACAAGTACGATGGCGCCAGGCAATTTGTCAACATATTTTTTGGGAGGAAGAGGCGAACGGTCAATGTCATAAGCTCTAAGAGGGTTGATGACATGGGTGTCAGCTGCGATCAGTTTCTCGAGATGTGGTTTGCATTGATAGCTGACAGGCCATTTCTCCATGCTGAATTCGTCACCGAGCTCCTCTAGGAGAAAAATTCAGTACTATGAATATAATTGGATGTTATAGAATAATAACCTGCCAAAGAACGTTGTTGGGATTCCATGGAAGGTTGAGCGTTGTCGGACAAGGATTCCTCATTGTTCCCGTCTTTTGTCTTTTTCTGCAGAGCAAAGAGAGTAACGTGAGTTGAATAGCAATGCAGTTAAAAGAGAAGGTACGATACGAGGAAAAGTGAGTGACACATTTTGACTGTTCCCCAGCCACCTGTCATATGTACAGCCGAAACACAGGTATCGTCGTTTGCTTTATCGATCAGCGCCTCAAAACCCTTGAGATTTCTCATGATCGTGTTCAAATCGTCACGCATAAACAGGAAGTCGTCGTTGTTGGGGATGCAGAGTTTGCAGGATAGTTTAACGTCTTCGAATTTTGAGTTGAATTGATTGGTCGCTCGATAACCACCATCAGGATACAAGAAGCACTCGGAGCGACTAATCTGAAATACTCCACGCAGCGTGAGTTCCTGGTGATCGAGTGCGGAGATAAGGATGTCGCCTTTCGGTCCTCCGAGGTAGAAAAGAGACGCTGACGGCAAACCCGGCGTGCCAATGTAAGCGCCGATCTTTGTGTTGTTGAGACTTTTACGGACTTGTTCGGTAGTCATCAGCCTGGCACGTCTAGTAGGGGTGGTTGGTCTGTTGGAAGAGTGTGGAGCAACAGCCCGAGCATTGGAGGCACGTTGGGACATCACACAGATGTACGACAGTGGGGAAGGTCAAGGGGACAGAGAGGGGAGTTTTGAAGGGGGGGGTTGTGTTTGATGGTCTGAAACAAAAGAGACGGCCAACTTGATAGGGTTGGCATATGATACGCTTATGGAGTTATAGCGAGGAACGTAGACGAGATACTATTGAGCCGCGTTACGGCTAGATGAGGTATGAGCATTGCCACAACGTAAGATCCTCGGACCAGTGGGAGAGCATATGCGATGGCGACTAGTGGGAAGAGTGTCATCTGGAGTGATGGCTTTATTATACGCTATGAAGGCTGCCAGCGCTCACCAGTGGACGCAACGGTACAACGGACATGCTTGAGTGCAAACCCAGATGAGACACTGATCAAGTAGGACGGATCTGGGTCCACTTGGAATGTTTGTTTCAGAGAGGATAATATCGTGTCATCGAGAGGATTGAGAGGTGATAAGACGACTCTATCCATGAAGGACTCAAATCAAATGGTAAACGCTGCCACTACGGACTCGTATAAGGGTTGTCAAGGGAACCATTGGAACGTTCAGACAGGGAAAGATGAGAAGAAACCGCGCTGGAATATGGATACAATTTCAAGAGGGAACCATTGCAATTTGCCCATTGGCATCACAAAATTAACAAGGTATGAACCAGTGTCGGGCGGCCCTGGCCTCAGTGGGTTCTTCGGATGGCAGAACACTGTAGGGATTGTGGGAGCAGAGCGTATACGAAATGGGTGCACGGCGGCCGACGACTCGGCGGCGGTGAGTTGCCATGTGATCGTGCGATGGAGGTTGCAATGTGAGGCTGTGCTAGCATTGAAAGGTTTAATTCAGGGACTGATGCATGAGACTGACGTTGGTGGACACATTCAAAGTGCGACCAGTCGAAATCGTTGGTGCTTGGAGTTCACTAGCAGTAGCAAGTACTGGCGAGTTGACCACGCAACATCTCAAGATTGCGACCCTGAAAAACCTTGTTGACGCCCAAAATTAATATCATGATCTAGAAAAAGCAGGGGCGTGTCCGACTTCAACCCATGTGCAGCACTGGCCCGGTACCATCTGCTCGTCTCTCCATGAAAATCCGTCTCTCGGCAAAGATCTCCACGACATCCCGCGGATCGTCCGTTGCGACACCACCCTCAACATTTCCCGGAACATCGTCTGTTGCCACCATCTCGTCCATGTTTCTATGGGTACCAGTGGTCTGCTCATCCCCCATCTGTGCAAATTGTGCAGGTAGTTCTGACCCGTGCACAGCTGCGGCGACATTGACAAGCGTGAACTGCAAGTCCTTTCTTGACCGGAAATGGGCAAGGACAATCAACAAGGCAAGGAGTGCAAGCCCCCCCTGTCGCAACAGCCAAGTTTGGGATGGACGCAGCGAAGATAAGTTCAGTTTGGGAGATCCGTCCTGGGACATAGGCGGTGCCCAGGTAACCTGCAAGATAAGCTGCACAGAAGCGCGCACGGGTTAGATAAGATAGACCAACGAGAAACAGAGATCGCAGACGAACATTTCGCAGAAGACTTGAGAATCTGCGTATACCCCTGCGTGATGTTCTCGATCGGTGCTGGCCTGATTGTTATCGATGTCCCAAGAGGCGATGCAATCCCTGGTATGTTTTCGAACTGCGCCTTTCCGAACAATACATCGCCTTCCACCTGCGATCCAAGCCCATAACTCAGTTGCGTTCCGGAGGGCGAGCCACCGTACGTATTGAGAGACATTGTCGCGACCGAAAACAACACAGTAGTCTGGACTGTGTTTAGGTTTCTCTGGCGCGTGAGTCGCCGACCAGAAGGAAGAGGCTGCACGCTCAGGATGCCGCGTCCGTCGTTTCGCACTTCTCGGGTTTCGATCGTGATATTTGGTTTGCATACCAAGATAGCCATGGACCACGTTTGGTCAAGTAAAACAACGCTGAAGGTGGTATTTATACCCGAAAAGTCGAGAGCGACTGTGACACTGTCGGAAGGGCAGCCAGAGCCAGATTGACACCAACCTAGGAGGAACACGGTTGAACCATCTGAGGGAATAGCTTGCGTAGTGTGGTTCATCACGACCGAATCGGGTTGTTTTACAGTGGCGAAAGATATATAAGACAGCGCTGTGTATGTAACGGTAATGGGTACGCTGTCAAAGGAGTGTAGGTTCGCGTTTAAACGACTCACATAAGTCAACAGCAGTCACGATCACGTCCAAGTCGAAATCGAGAAGATACGCAGTCGTGAAGTATTGATCAAAGCGCGATGACGAATTGAAGGGGACTTGAACCGGTGCGGTCAAATTTGTAGAAGCCCAAGAACATGTTGGATTGAGCCCGATAACATCAGACATCCACCTTGCGGTTGTGGTGGTGGATAGATTGAGGGGTACAGGCGCAATATATGCTGAATAGTCTGGATCCGACGTATTCGCTATTCCAAAAGAATACCGACCATCGAGTTCCATCTCGACCCACGTGATGGAGGATGCGAGGTCAGAGTTCAAACTCGCATTGAATATTGGGCCCGCAGGGTTTGATCCACTAGATGCTAGAATGAACGATACACAGACTAAGAAAGAGCATCTCACTCACTTAAACACACTCTGCACAGACACTGCCCCGATAGCGAACGCCATTAGCTCTCCATCAGCTAGCACGCTATCGATTGTCACTGTTTAAGATCAACAATGAGGGCGATGATATTCCCCCAGAAATTAACTAGCGACTCACGGACGCCTGGAGCGAGCGTGCCGACAATCAAGATCAAGAGCGAAGCAGCGATTCCAAGAATATAATAGTTGGAACACCTGGTTCTCCACATGGCCACCAACATGTCAATATCTCCAAAAGACAGAGTTGAGATATGGTTGATTGTTTCCAGCGGGACGCCAGGACGCGGAAAATTTCTTCGCCCTACAGAATGAATGAATGAACGATTTGTACTGGTTTAACTTACCTTCAAGGTAGCGACAATGTCGTAGACTGGGTAGAGCGCTATCGAGATGACGATGATGGTGATAGAAGTTATACCGCCTTTGATTATAGCTGTAGTATTTGGTTTAAAGGTCTTAGGAATGGAGAACAAGGCTGACGAGACACACGTACCGAGATGCCGCGCCGTCACTGTGTACAGGCCGTATGTATTGATTGGTACAACTTTGCCATGGACAGTGTAACAGAATGCGAGATAACCGATGGCCGCAAGTGGAAAAAGTGCAATCTCAAGTGGAGGTTTGATTGTGCGCCATAAAGACACTGCGCCATTCTCCGGACGTTTTTGAAACGGTTGATCACGCGGCGCAACGGGTTCAAAGAATGTGACGTTGGAGTACGACTCGGGAGGATCAGTCGCTACTGGATCAACTGGCAAACGAGGCGGATCCGAGCTCTCTCGGAAATCTCGTCTCGTCGATGGTGAAGTGGTGCCTTGTCTCAGGGGGTAATATGATGAGTCTGCCATGTTGAAGGACTCAAACCTAGATTGCCGCAATTGCAAACGTGGTGAACCAACAGGAAATTGTTAGAAGAGCGTCCAGAAAACAGGAAAGAGCGTCACAACACTTGCTAGCGCGGGCGGGAAAGATGGGAAAAGCCCCTTGGGATACACTTCGACGGAACCGTGGACAAAGCTTCAATCACTAACACTTGCATCAGATTCGGAGATTGTGAGGTACACCCAATGCAGATTTCGGTACCCATGGGCTGCAAACTTAGATGACTGTCAGGCTTTGACAGCCTTGACAACCTAATTTCGCCCATTGTCCATCAAGATCATGATGGAACCTTCATGAAGCAACATTACGGCCGGAGCTCGGCAACTTGAGTAGTTGCAGAAATAACATTTACCATTCAAATGCAACTACTACGGTTCAAGTTGTCACCTCAATCCCGCTGCCTTTATGTCGGACTGCTCGTTTACACTCAGTGTAATTTACAGCCTCCTGGCGAGTCTTGCTTCAAGTTATTCCGATCGTGTTCGCGCTCATGTCTGAACCTGTTTCGGGGTTCCCTCCACAGTGACAGCCCATGACTGAGCGAGATCACTCGAGATAGGATAGATCCATCCTACTCGCCAGCAGAAAATGCATAACAATGACGAATACATCATATAGACAAGAAGAGACTGATTGCCGCTGCACCCTCAATCCACATGGAGTACTGGAGAACCATCTGCCCGTCTCTGCATAAAAACCCGTCTCTCGGCCAACGTGTCCGCAATGTCCTGTGGATCAACCCAACCGTGGCGCAATTTACCCATTCCCAGAGCACCGTTAGTTTCTGTTTCCTCGTCCATGCCTCCGTACGTACCAGCTGGCTTTCCGGCTGTTACCTGCGCAAATCGAGAAGGAAGCTCTGATCCATGTACAGCTGCGGCAAGGTTGACGAGCGTGAACTGGAGGCCCTTGTTTGGCCTGAAATGCAAAAGGATAACGAGGGCAGCGATGAGGATAAATCCCACCGTCGCGACGGCCAAGTTTGGGATGGACGCAACAAAGACGAGTTCAGTTTGTGAAATCCGTCCGGGGACGTAGGCGGCGCCGAGAGAACCTGCAAGAAACGCTGTCCAGCATACGAGACAGAAGTTACTTAAGTACAATAATCCAACTGAAAATACAGACCAACATACGTTTCGCAAGAGACTGAAGGAGCTGAGTATATGCTTGCGTGATTTCCGCGATCGGTGCTGGGGTGATTGGCAACATCGACCCCTGTGCGCCATCAAACTGCGCCTTTCCAAACAACATTTCGTTCTGCAACTGCGACCCCCCTCCGGAACCTGTACCTGACCCAGAGACTTCAAAAGTGCCTGCGAGTGAAAGTGTTGCGACAGAAAACATCGCGGTGGTCTGAACCGGGTTCAGGTTGCCTTGCAGCGTCAGCGAGCGACCAGAAGCAAGTGGTTGTACACTCATGATACCTCCTTCGCTTCGCACTTCGCGTGTTTCGATCGTGGCATTCGGCTTGCACGTTAAGATGGCCACTGTCCATGTCTGATTGGTCAAAGCGACTGTAAACGTAGTGTTCAAGCCCGATAGGTCCAGCATGTAGTCGGAAGACGAGCTAGAACAGCCAGAAGAGCACTGGCCCAGAAGAAACACCGTTGAGCCGTCAGACGGGATAGCATGTGTAGTGTGATTGGTCACATAATAAGTTGGGTCTTTGACTTCGGCAAAGGAAGTAGTCTGAAGGGACGCTGGTTAACAGAATTAAAGTTCAGGACTGGTCAATTTCGAGTTTGGACAAACTTACAAAAGTCTGCACTGACCAACTGCACGTCCAAATCAACATCAGGAAGATTTACCGTTGCGAGGGATAATGGATCCGAGCTTGCGTTGAAAGGGACTTGCAGCGGGGTAGTAATGTTAGTGGATGGCCAAGTACACATTGGATTGATCCCGACAACATCCGACAACCATCTCGCACTTGTTGCGGTGGACAGATTGAGAGGGACGGGAGCGATAAACGCCGCATAATCTGATTCCGTCGTATTCGCTATGCCAAAGGAATACCGGACATTGAGTTCCGATTCGGCCCAGGCGATTGAGGCTGCTCTGGGCGAGTAAACACTCGCACTGGAAATTGGGAATATGTTTGTTCCACTTTTTAATATATATATCAGCAATGCACGGACAGAAAGATGTTTCACATACTTCAATACACTCTGCACGGGGACCGCTCCAATGGCAAATGCCATTAACCCCCCGTCAGATAACACGCTGTCGATTGTGACTATACACCATCAAAACAAAAAATCAAGCTTTGCAAACGACTCACGAGCACCGGGAGCGAGTGTGCCCACGATCCAGATCAAGAGCGAAGCCACGATTCCAAGAATATAGTAGCTGGAGCATCCATTCTTCCACATCGCCACCATCATGTCAATCTTCCCAAAAGAGGGTGTCGATATGTGGTTAATTGATTCCAATGGAACACCATGGCCATGCGACGCGAGAACACGGAAAAATTCCTCACTCTACAGGCGAATATATAAACGGCTTCCTCTGACACTGGGTTAAAATTACCTTCAAGGTGGCAATAATATCATAGACTGGGTAGAAAGCTATGGAAATGATGATGATAGTGACGGTGGTTATACCACCTTTGATTGATGCTGTTGGGCACGGATGTGAGAATGAACGACGAGAGCGATAAGTTTGAGTACCTACCGAGATGCTGAGGCGTTGCAGTATAGAGGCCATATGTGTTCACCGGTACGACCTTGCCATGTACGGTGTAGCAGAACGCAAGATATGCAATAGCGGCGAGTGGAAAAAGTGCCATCCCCAACGGCGGCCTGATTGTACGCCATAAAGCCGCCTTGCTCGCTACCTGGCGTTTTGAAAAAGGCTTGGGATGCAACGGTGTGATGATCATGCTCGAGCGTGATCCCGCAGGGTCTGTAGTTTCCACTGTGTCAGCGGAATGGGCCATATTGGAGTCCGCTTTGAGTGCTTGTTCTGGACGAGGTGAAGTGGTGCCATCCAAAGGGTCTTTCATGGGACTGAGAGGGTAATAATGTGTCTCTGCCATGAAGGACTCGGTTCAACTCGAGTCCAATGAAATAGAAAACGAAGAAATGGAAAACGAGTGTGGGTGGACTTGGTATTGTTGGAAGGAGATGAGAGGAAAACTATGTGACTATGGCGGCATGGCGGCTGTGTCTCTTCGCCTAAGGAAATTGGTGGGGAATCTTGGCATAACAGATTGATGCAGTCTTTAGCGCCACGACCGCCTAACTGCCAGGAATTGACAGGAGTGGCTTAGCTGCTAGGTCTACTCAAGAGATGTGAATTTCCACAGAATTTCTGCCAGCACGTACGTTCAATATTCAGAATTGGCTTGTCGAGCTGCCAGATCAAAGGCTTCGGGTTGGACGCGACTGGCAGTACTTTCTCCCCTACGTCGGCGTTCACCGACTTACATAAATGAACTCCGAAAGGAAATTAGAATTCATGGATTGCGCTGCTAGTAGGCAGTTTGCTACAACACCCATGGACAGAGAGATGGGAGCACGCCGACTCGTTGCACGTCTTAGGCAGCCATTTGGTTTATTCACGGCGGTCTCGATGCGTGCGATGCACATGGATTACACGTGTGTGTGTGCGGATGCATTGATCAAGGTGCAATTTCGGGAGAACGTCTCGCTGGATATATTCTAGATAATGTACGTACACGGGATGTGTTGTAGATGGCTCTCCGAAATAACCTGCATGCCACAAGTATGATGAGTAGTATGTACACCTCAATCATACGTTACTCACTGCGATCGATTCCTCCGAAAACAAACTTATGATCTGGAGAAAACGCATTCGTATGATTAAAAATTCGACGAATACATCGTCCAGACAAATAAACGGAGGCCTCGAGGGTAATTAGCTATAGCGTTGCGACCACATTGAGCATTGTGCGAACTCGACAAGCAAGGAAACCACATCGACTTTCAGTCCATGTGCAACACTGGAGATCCGTCTGTCCGTCTCTGCATAAAAATCCGTCTCTCCGCCAACGTGTTCACAATGTCCCGTGGGCGAACCGGGGCGTCGGTCTCATCCTGGCGCAAATTACTCTTTCCCGGAGCACCAGTGGCTTCTGCTTCCTCGTCCATGTTTCCATACGCACTAGCTAACTTTTCAGTTTTTACCTGCGCAAATTGGGCAGGAAGCTCTGATCCATGCACGGCCGCCGCAATGTTGGCGAGCGTGAACTGGAAGCCCTTGTTTGGCCTGAAGTGTAAAAGAATAACCAGGCCGGCGATGAGTGCAAATCCTATTGTCGCAACGGCCAAGTTTGGAATGGACGCAACAAAGACAAGCTCGGTTTGTGAGATCCGTCCGGGGACATAGGCGGCGCCCAGGGAACCGGCAAGGAAGGCTATCCAGAATACGAGATGAAAATTAAGCATGATAAATTAACAAGAGATGCAGGGTAACATACGTTTCGCAAGAGACTGAAGGAGTTGAATATATGCTTGCGTGATTTCCGCGATCGGTGCTGGGGTGATTGTTACCGTCGGCCCGCCAAACAACGTGTCAGTCCCCTGTGCGCTATCGAACTGCGCTTTTCCAAACAACATTTCGTTCTGCAACTGCGACCCCCCTCCGGAGCTGGAATCTGACCCAGAGAGTCCCATAGTGTTGCCCGTGAGTGAAAGTGTTATGACAGAAAACAGAGCGGTAGTTTGGACCGGGTTTAGGTTGCTTTGTCGTGTCAGCGAGCGACCAGAAGGAAGTGGTTGCACACTCATGATACCTCCTTCGCTTCGCACTTCGCGTGTTTCGATTGTGGCATTCGGCTTGCACGTTAAGATGGCTAGGGTCCATGTCTGGTCAGTCAAAGCGACTGTGAACGTAGTGTTTAAGCCCGATAGGTCGAGCTGGTAGTCGGAAGACGAGTTAGAACAGCCAGAAGAGCACTGGCCCAGAAGAAACACCGTTGAGCCGTCAGACGGGATAGCATGTGTAGTGTGGTTGGTCACATAATAAGTGGGGTCTTTGACTTCGGCAAAGGAAGTAACAAAAGACGCTAGGTGACAAGAATTGATACTCAGGATGGGTCAAATTCGAATTTGAGCAACTTACACAAGTCTGAACCGACCAGCTGCACATCCAAATCAACATCAGGAAGATTTACCGTTGCGAGGGATAATGGATCCGAACTAGCATTGAAAGGGAGTTGCAGTGGTGTAGTAATGTTAGTGGATGGCCAAGAGCACGTTGGATTGATCCCGACAACATTCGACAACCATCTCGCGTTCGTTGCAATGGACAGATTAAGGGGGATGGGAGCGATGAACGCCGCATAATCCGATTCCGTCGTATTCGCTATGCCAAAGGAATACTGGACATTGAGTTCCGATTCGGCCCAGGCGATTGAGGCTGCTCTGGGTGAGTAAACACTCGCACTGGAAATTGGAAATAGGTTTGTTCCACTTTTTACATATATATCATATATCAGCAATGCACAGACAGAAAGATGTTTCACATACTTCAATACACTCTGCACGGGAACCGCTCCAATGGCAAATGCCATTAAGCCCCCATCAGACAACACGCTGTCGATTGTGACTATACATCATCAGAAACAAAAATCAAGGCTTTGCAAGCGACTCACGAGCACCGGGAGCGAGTGTGCCCACGATCCAGATCAAGAGCGAAGCCATGATTCCAAGAATATAGTAGCTGGAGCATCCATTCTTCCACATCGCCACCATCATGTCAATCTTCCCGAAAGAGGGTGTCGATATATGGTCAATCGATTCCAATGGAACACCATGACCGTGTGACGCGAGAACACGGAAAAATTCCTCGCTCTACAGGGCGAATATGTAAACGGCTTCCTCCAACACTGGGTTAACATTACCTTCAATGCGGCAATAATATCGTAGACTGGGTAGAAAGCTATGGAGATGATGACAATAGTGATGGTGGTTATACCACCTTTGATTGATGCTGTTGGGCACGGATGTGAGAATGAACGACGAGAGCGATATGTAAGTTTGAGTACCTACCGAGATGCTGAGGCGTTGCAGTATAGAGGCCATATGTGTTCACCGGTACGACCTTGCCATGTACGGTGTAGCAGAACGCAAGATATGCAACAGCGGCGAGTGGAAAAAGTGCCATCCCCAACGGCGGTCTGATTGTACGCCATAAAGTCGCCTTGCTCGCCACTTGGCGTTTTGAAAAAGGCTTGGGATGCAACGGTGTGATGATCATGCTCGAGCGTGATCCCGCAGGGTCCGTGGTGTACACTGTGTCAGCGGAATGGGCCATATTGGAGTCCGCTTCGAGTGCTTGTTCTGGACGAGGTGAAGTGGTGCCATCCAGAGGGTCTTTCATGGGACTGAGAGGGTAATAGTGTGTCTCTGCCATGAAAGACTTGACCTAAGTCAGAAGAAATAAAAACGAATGTGGGTGGGCCTGAGTTGAAATCGTCGAAGTTGTTAGTTCATGCGAGAATACAGACTGGATAGACGGGATTGGGTGGTGATACGTACCAATATCGGTGAAAGAAGATGGAAAAAAACTACAGGGAATAAGCATGGTTATTTGATCTGTTGCCATTGAACCATTCAATCATGCCGCATCCGAAATTGGTTGAGGTAAAAAAACAAACAGCATGGGGCCGATGTCCGGACCTCAGGCTTGCAGCCCTGGGGGTCAAAGTAGACAAGCCGCATCATAGATGTCATGGCATGCCGACTTATGGGGCATTGTTACGTTCAGCACTGGGAATTAGCTGCAGCATCCGAGTCGCAAACTATGCACTCACATCTGAGAGTCGTTGAGTTTACGTTATCATGTTTCTATGCCCTTTGAATGGCCAACCGACTCTAAGCGACTCTAAGCATGCCCAAATTAGTGAACTGCCTAAATGGGACGCCATTATGGCCCCATAATGGTCCGCTTAAACTGTAGATGCAGTCTTACTTTGGGTAGCACACTTTGAAGTTATCGACTCCCTTTGACAGTGACTGGGCTGACCATACAATGCAAGTTGATGTACCACCAGGTAATCCCTGGACCCAGTGGAGGAAGTTTCCTTTGTCGAAATACGTGGAGACTCAACTCTCGTGGGAACTCAAGCCGTCCTGTGTCAGTGCTTGCAGCAACCACATCAAAAACGGTTTAGAAGGAAGGAGGCTATGCAGAAAGCACTTCTTCAAGTATTGATGGTAACCTTCACGTTACTAGCATAACCGCTCCCTTTACAACCCGGTACTTCGTTAGATGCGACTCTGTATTTATGTACTGCTATAAAAACGCCAGTCGAGTGCCAGGACTGGTTTCAGCCGCAAGACGTTCGAACTTAACCTTTCATTCCCTATCCTGCTGCAGGAGAGCTGTCAACTTTTGACAGATCGTTCTTGCTGGATATACGTAAATACACACCTACCAACCCGTCGGTGTTGCCACATGATGGAAGAAAGCTCCGATGGGCAATCATTTTTCCAAGCTGCTAGTAAGACCCTGAAATCTGTGGGTCATGCGATTCAGACGAAACCACATAGCATATCAATCCCTGCCCAAGGGCTCACCCGTCATTCTTCTAAGTATAGTGTTCTGCGTTTGAACTTCGCTGCCAGCCACTGGACATTCAGCGATGATGTCTTTACCAGTGTCTCTCATTCTGGCTTCGATATTGTCATCTGCGGATGCAAACCCAGGCAGTAAGCCTTCACATCGAATCGTGAACTAGATACTGACTCTCATGGCTTTGTTCATGCAGCATGGGCCACGCTCCCGATGAGCGTGGCACCCCATCTCGGAGAAACGAACTACATTCCTTCCACTGTACCAGTTCTCGTCGGCACACCTCCTCAGCAGATGAATCTCTCAGTTGACGTGTCAGCCGGAGTTCTTGCAGCGTACTCGTCCGACTGCATTCTCTGCTCTGGGTCGACCCTGTTTGATCCGTCTCTGTCGTCAACGTTCAAAGTGTGTCCACTGTTGTATGTTGTGCGCGGGGCGCCGACTGAACATTTTTCATAGACGAATAACACTCCCTGGTCTGCCTCCATTCCGTCATTCGGCGGAGTGGATGTTTCTGACTCCGTTGGATTCGGGGGTCTTTTCAGTGCCGCCAACCAACCTTTCGGCAAGTAAACCGATATTTTCACCTAGAACGGTCACTGACAATCAATTATTCTTGCGACCATTCAACAGTGAACATACTTGAAGGTTCTAACTCCTCATTTTCCGGTACTTTTTGGAACGGCCATCTCGGTCTCTTCTTGAATCCCCTCAATTCTACTGCTATTGCGCAACATCTCTTTACCCAGTTGCATGAGTCGTCTTCTCTCCTTAATCCTGTTATTGGCATGCGGTTCGATCCTGCCAACCCAAAGCTTACCATTGGTGCACTCGACCCAAATGATTATGAAGGGACGATCAACTGGGTACCACTCGAGCAATCTCCAGATCCTAAAGGTGATTATTTCAACATCTTCAGCTTTGATGGTATAAAGGGCTACGACGGTCAATTTGTACCATATGGAAACCTGAGCGCTGCACTTGATTCTGGTGAGGATAACTTTCTCGGCCCATTCTGACTGATTTTGAGATTGACTACTTGACCCAGTGTCCTTATCCATTGCACTCCCCGACGTAGATACATATTATGGCAACGCCAACTCGACGGGACCTCTCCCCCGGCCCTTGTCAATTATCAATGGGACGAATGTGGTCGAAGTCAACTGCACGTCCGACTCTTCGGGTCTCACGCTCTCGCCTGACCCACCTCAATGGCCGTATATCGCATTGACTGCGACCATCAACGGGGTCGACTATCCGATGGAATCAACGGGCAGTTTGTTGAGACCCCAGTCCGGGGCAAGCACGGAAGGGTTTTGTCCCGTGGGTATCAAGAATCGAACCGATGCCGCACAGCCGGACGTGGTATTTGGCCTACCATTCCTGCGAAGTGTCTACATGTGCGTGTCTCCTCGCTTCACTTTTACTTCCACCAGCATCTCATGCACCATCACTTACCCAGAGCATATCGATTCCCCACGGGCGACTGTCCAGGGTATTACGGGTTTGCTTTCCCCGCGGGATCGAACCGAACACAGGCGCAGATCTCGCAAACACCCAAAGCGACGCCTACCGACAGCGCGCAATGCTTGGCTCTCGTTGCGCCTACCTCGACCCCGACCGCCAATGTCGTGTTAGCCCAACAAGCACTTGCTTCCAAGGGCACATATGCAGTTTACGGGGAATCAGGAGCGATCCAGGTGCCATTGGTAGGTGTAAACGACCTTCCAAAGGCAGTGTGGAATTGGACCGCGTTGTCGGGCTGAGGGAGTACGAAAAGCGCCTTGAGGCAGAGGGTCATTATCTCTGACCGAGGGATCGAGTTCACACTTTCAAATAGGGCTGTTCTCAATATACGTGTGACATTCTCATTCGTTTAGCAAGTGCGCATTTATCTATCAGTTCGATTGCATCTACAACAGAGCATGTACTGGTGTCTTGTGGCTGCGACAAGTAACCGCGTCGTGCTTTCGTGGGTTTATTGAGACGTTGCAGGAAACATGCAAACTGAGTACGTGCAATCACAGGGGTAAGCTATAAGGACATGCAACTGGCACCGTACTGACCTCAGCTTTGGACAGCTCCCCATGCTGATGATATACTAATTAGACTTTTGGTAGTGGAAAACCCGGTCTCAACTACTGAGTTGATCTGAGATTCAGAGCACTGTAGGCCGATCCACCACAACCGGCAACCAGAACTTACTGAATAGTGAATCCAAATGGCCGACTCGGGACAAAGTTCCCCGAGGATACAATACTTGTGTCCAGATGACGGTCGAAGCAGCCGTGAGTGCCGCACCCCGTCGGTACTCCCACCGAAATTCGGACACCAAACGCGGAATACCGGACTCCATCGTCGACATTGCAAAGTAGGGAGTAAGGAAAATGTAATGGATGAGTGGTTGACTGTTCGTCCGGAAACACGTGAGGCAGTGCAAAGGTAACGGGCAAAGAGGAGACCAACAGACCATAGATGTCCATTTAGGCCAGTGATCTGGTCCAGTCAACGTGGGGGACAGTAGACGAAGAGAATGCAAGCGACGGCGGGCAGTGCACTAAATGAAGTGTTCATTGATCATGTACCCGCAGACCATTCAAAATGTCGAGGATATGTATTTACAATACCACAATGAAGGTGAGGCCAGCCTGAGTTCATTGCCCAAAAATCCTGCATGTTTGATCGTCAGAGTAGTGAACCTCGTTTACATCACCTGCTGTGGTTGGCAACGTTGACCACAAACCTCAGAATTCTGGCCGATACGGAGGTTGCGATCAGTTTGCAGTCTTGATTCGTGGAGTGCGACTTGAACTGGCCAAGCAGGTATCCCGAGTGAAGTGTGGACTGTTGGCAAAAGGTCGCCCGTATGCCAGACCAGGCGAATGTAGTGTACAGGCTTTCAAGATCTGGCAGAAGTCATCGTTGAGCTTAAGACGCAATCAAGCGCGCAGAACACGAGGCGGAGGCGTAACTGGCCTATCTAGATGAGGCAACGTGTACAGGCTTTTTCATTGACTTTGACCACTCCTCCATTCGCTGATAACTCGCCAACGACGATGACCGGTGCGTGCTGGTAAGATGAAGGGACTGTTACGCTGACCATTGAACAAGACGAGTATCAACCTGTCGAAATCAACATCGGCAGGAAGTTGCATGCCGTGGCCTTCTCAGCGAGTGGCGAGTACATCGTCAGCGGAGATTATAGGGAGGTTCGGGTGTGGAGAGTTCGCGATGGCAGAGAAATGGCAACCATGAACTCGGGCGGGGTGGACAGTCTTGCTGTGTCAAAGGACGGTCAATGGATCGCAGCGGGGACAAACTCAGACGGCATCTTTGTGTGGAGCGCAGAGACATACAAACAAGTCTTTTCCCACAAGGATGGCATGCGGGGCAAGGCCATCGATTTCTCGCCCGACTCGAAAAGACTCGTCGAGGGTTCGTACCAGGAAGCCGTCGTTTGGGACTTTGAAACAAGCGAAAGGCTACATATACTCAAACACAGGCAAACCGTGAGAGCGGCAAAGTTCGCTCCAGACGGCGATCGCATCGCAACAGGCGACGATGGTTCTGTTTTAGTCTGGGACAGCATCAGCGGCCGTTTGCTCATCGAGATAGAAATTGACATTTTATCGGGCTACTACAACAGATCTCTCCTCTGGTTCAACGACCACATCTTTGCCGTACGCAGAGGCATAGCCATCCAGGAATTTGACGCTTCTAGC
>JBBPLG010000609.1:0-16501 GCA_038089695.1 Xanthoconium separans | reverse complement strand
GCCCCAGCCCCTCCACCCTCCACCAGCGGCCGCTGCATAACCATCATCTCAGCACCCCCCTCCATCGGACGCTGCAAAATACTCGGGACGATCTCGGGCGGCGGCGGCGGCGGCGCCTGCCCACGCTCTTCCCGATGCCCATGCCTCTGTTTCCCTGATTTCCCACCATGATTCGGATTGGCCTCCCCACTGGCATGACGAGGTCCGCCAGCACCAGACTCGCCTCCCTTGTCCTTGTCCTTGTCCCTGTCGCGCCGCTTCCGGTCGCCCGACGAAGCACCAACATCAACACCAACACCAGTGCCGTTCAAGGCTGCCTCGAACTGTCGCCCGAGGCCGACCACAGGTCGGTTCTTGCGGTGTCCTTGACCCTGAACGTGTCCCTGCGCCGACGACGCAGGTGTGCTCGGTATCACACCGTCCATCGTCACAGCACCAAGTGCGAGAGGGAGTGGACTCGCGACAATAGGACCGGGCATAGGCATAGGCCCAGGCGCGAACACGGGGCCGGTCTCGCCCTTTCCGGACGAACGACCATGGGGTTCCTTGGGAGGCCGATGTCGGGCAGGCGTACTAGGGTGCTTCGCGCTCGACGGCGCAGTACCCGCGCCCGCAGCCAGAGCCGTAGCCGCAGCTGCGCCCTTGGCAACCCCAACACCCTGTCCCTCGTTCGCCTGCGCCTGCACTACAGCTGTCTTTTGAGCAGCAGCTGCGCGCCGCTGCCGCCTTCTTGGCCTTCTTGCTCGTCGAAGCTGGGGACACCGGGGGTTCCGGCTTAACCGTCTGCTGCGCTACGACGACAGCCGCAGGCGCCACGACGTTGCCCGCCTTCTTCTTTCCCTCTTCCTTTTTCGACGCGGATCCGGTGATGACGTCCTTGTAATGCGCGTGATTCCGAAGGATGGCTTCCTTGTCTTTTTGAGCTGATTTTTCCGCTTTGAGGGCTTCGAGAAGGGGCGTGGTCGTCGGAGGTGGCGGTGGTTGCGATGCGGCGACTGGGGGGTGAATCCATGTGGTCAGCACAGACGAGGAGACGAGGAGGGTGATCGCACTCACTCAGCGCTTCGAGCGACACCGATTCTGGCTTGGCGCTCTTCTTGAGCGTCTCGAGAAACGAGAGGTAATCGTCGTCTGAGAACATGCGATGAGCATATACATGTACGATGAAACGGGATCACCGATGAGAGAGAGAGGGACCTTTATCGATCGTGTTATTCCGCGCGTCGTTCTTTTTCTTTTCTGTAGGTACTTTTTGAAAGGGTGCATATTCGACGACGGCGTGGGATTCGTTGCCTAGCATCGATGACGGCGGTGACGATGACGATGAACGATGAACGATGAACGATGAGAGAACGTACCCGCCTTGTCCCTAAACAAGTGCCCATCGTATTCACGACTGAAATGGGCCACCTGCGACTCGTTCTTGAACGCGATGTACGCGCGCGACGGGATGCCCTCCTTGTTCGCCCTATACCCGCTCGTCGTTCAGATCGCGCTCCTACGAGACCAGGGCGGTGAACGACGCACCGCTTGGTACGAAACTTGCCAGGATGATATGACTTCCAAGTGACGGTCTCGTCGGTCACCCACGCTTGGACGCTCTGCCAAAAGACGTCTTCTGGCAAGTTGGGTGGCAGACGACGAACGACGGTCTTGAGTCGTTCTGTGCCATTTTGTGTAGGATGAGACTTGGATTCCTTGTGTTTCTGCTTGCGATGTGGTTTAAGATCAGACATATCGTAGTGATTCACACGCAAGCGACGTTACTAAGGGTGACAACATTAGGTATATAGAACAAAAAAAAAGACAACAAACAACAAGACGGTGCAATAAAAGTTCGTGAACCAGCCAGAAATAATACGACAATATACTGCAAGGTATCAATTTTTTAACGTCTACACGGCGAAGAAAGAAAGCGAGAACAAAAGGAAGAAGAAAAAAAAAAAAGAAAGACGTGACGACGATCGTTCGACACCTCTTCTACAACGAATGGAAATGGTATCCTAGGAAAAAAAAAAACCCTTTAGAAAGTAAGAACAGCAGAAAGGACGAACAGAGCGGCAAGGCCACCAAGAGAGGTGGATGCAACACGGCCGGCCCCGTTGGTAGGGGTGGCGGATGCAGACGTTGTGGTCTTGGAAGAGGTCGTTGTAGTCATTGGCGTGCTGGACATGGGCGTGCTTGTCGTCACCGTGGGTGTGGTGAGCGTTGGGGTAGGAGTAGTAGGAGTAGTATCTACGGCAGTAGTCGAACCAGTCGGCGTGGTGGTGCCAACGGTAGAGGGTGTAGAAGAAGTACCTGATGGAGTCGTTGCTGTGCCAGAGGTCGTGCCAGTTGCGGGGGTGGTTGAGCCTGTCATAGAGATGGATGAACCGGATGAGGTGGTAGGGCGGGAGGTTGGGGTTGACGAACCACCAGTGGGGGTCGTACCCGTCAGCCCTGTGAGACTGTAACGCAATTGCGTCAGTCAAGACCCTGTAATCATGGAACGAGCCTGCACTGACGCGAAAGAACCAGAGAAGCCTTGATAGTTGATGGAGCTAGAGCTGAACACGAGGTAGCTGGGGAAAAACATCAGATTGGGTCCGAATACCACGGCATGGATCTGCTCACTATTGTCCGTTGGGACCAACGTTGGGGTTGGGCTACGATGGGGTGAATAAAGTTACGAGCCGAATAGAGTACGGCAGGCATACCGTAAACGTAAACGACGAGGTGGACCCGACGTCGACTGAGGGTAGCGCTTGGACCAATTGCTGAAAAAAGAGGGATAACGAACGGGCGAGCGGGACACGCTGGGTGGGTACGCACGAATTCACCGGTGTAGAGGCCGACGCTGCACTGGCCAATCTGGGAGAGAACCGGGGCCTCACCGTTGTCGACCCATTCGACCTGACAAGGCTGACCGCCTGTGCAGGAGCTGGATTGAATGGGGTTGGTGACCTGGAGGACGAGTGAGACGACGAGCACAACTACGAGTTACAAGAGAGACTCACGTAGACGGCGGCGCGTACGGCGGAGACGAGGAGGAGAGCGAGGGACGCGAATTTGGCGGGCATTATGGTGGTTGAAGAAAGAAGAGCGGGAAGAGTTGCAAAAGGTATTTAAAGGGGGATTAGAAGCGAACAAGGCAGTCGAGTTGGCAATGTCGCCTCCTCGCCTCGTTCATGTCCGAACCAGCTTCCACGAGGATTACACACGTTACATATTAGATATCTTCTCTCTCCATTCTTCTTGCTGTCTTCCATACTATGTATTGTACAGTAACTCACCGATTTTGAAACATCATCGCGGTCCATCGCCAGGGCAACTATTCACAAGTATGAGCGTGACAACTTGGTGCAACCCAGGCCGCGGAACCGATCAAACGGAGATGATCACTGCTTACCTTGAGGCGTTCTGGAGCGAACACCTCTTGGATGATCGGGACAAGTTTTTGGCGTGTAGACGGCACCCACTTGCAAGTTCCGCTTGACGGAACGCTCGCTGTCTGCCGTCATGCCATCCTGCTCAGATGGTCCCATGTGAGTATTTTAGGTCAGTCGATTCTGATTGGTGCTCATTATTGTAAGTCCGTAGCCATGACTCATCCCTTGGAGCGGACACTCCTCAACGGAACGTCCAAAAAGCACGATGAGGCCTTATCAACGCCAGTCTGACCTCGCCACCACGAAAAAGTTCATTAACTGGCCCACATCGTAATACGAAGCTCGGGTAGGACAATTCTCCTACGTAACATTTGATGAGGTGGCATATTTCACTGCAGTCTGAGATCTGGGTCTAATTCGAAATCTATGTGATGTTGGAGCATCGATGCGTGTCCGATGCGATGCACTCACTGCACATACGTAGTACGGCCACGCATCTCAAGCATGCTCCAAGGCGACTTATGTAAGTACAGCCGAGGATCGTGTCTTGTTTGGGAGCCCGGTTAGGTCATACTTGCCAACTCTAATCACTGAATGATCCTGTCAGATAAGCTCAAAAGACCACTGATCGCGGAACGAGACAGCACGGACGTGAATTAGCCAGAGAAGCACATGTGCATTGTATGGGACAACGTTTACATGGTTTATCTATATCACTACGTAACATAGCAATGGCATATCTGATTTGAGTCTAACGGTGTTGGAGCATTGATGGATTGGTGGGTTCGATGGTTCACACCCAAAGGAGTTTACATCAGTGTCACTGTTTATGGTACGGTTCAATCCTGCCAAGACGGTAAATCAACCAAAGCCTCTGATCGCAAAACGAAACGGCACTGACGTGAATGAGTCGGTGAAGGTTTGGTAACTAAGGTCTGTAGAGGTGATCTGGAACCAACTTGGGCAGAGCTTAGATCTGGTCTGGCCGCAACACGGGGTCCACTCACTATTGTTGACCCTTGGCAGGAGGAGGGGGATCGGGATTGGGCTATGGCGTGCGAGTCAGGACTGTTTCTACAAGCTGGAATACAAGGGACGCACTATAAACGTGAATGATTTGGTAGCACTGACGTTGGCCGTCATGGAAGGTTGAACCAGCTCCTAGAAGAGAGAGATAAGCAAGCGAGGGCAACGTGGACGGGCACGTACTTCGTCGGCATAGAAGAGGTCGAAGAAACATTCACCGATACTGCGCAGCGGAGGACTCTGACCGTCGTCGACCCATTCGACCTTGCAAGGCCTTCCAACTTTACAGATGGTATTTGAATCGGGCTTGATTACCTGTAGGTCGGGTAAGAGTAGAAAGGGGAGTAAAAGGGCAATTTACTTACGTTGATGCCGGCGTTTGCGGAGGCGGAAAGGAGGAGTGCGAAGGACATGAACTTGGCGAGCATGGTGAAGGGAGGTGATGACTCTGGTGAGGAAGGCCCAACCCTGGAGGACGAATATTTATACCTACGAACTTGTAGCAAACAGGCAGAACTCCGGTTCATTGGTAATGGAACGTTTGCGTCCGGACAAGTCTGGGCCCGGAAGGGCTGACACAAGTTCTCTGGTAACGGATGACTTCCCGGGGATTATTTTGTCAAATAATATAATATTTTGTTCATGGTCAAAATTCTTGGAAGCGAACGGGCTCGAAGTTCTCGGAAGCGAACAGGCAGGTCCCCAGTTTATAGGTACTTAATGAAACCCGGCAAGTTTGGGGCCGGAGGGGCCGACACAGATTTTCTGGTAATTAATGTGTTCAGCTGGAATAAAAACGGCGCACTTTAAACATGAATGTATTGGTGGTAGCGACATTGACCGGGACCGAGAGTAAGGACCGAAGAAAAAGACAAACCCAAGGGCGACATGAACGGGCACGTACGAGTTCGTCAGTGTAGAGGTAGACTTCACATTCGCCATTGTACCCATTGGCTGACCAACTATGCTGATGGTGGTTTGAGCGGGTTGGGTTACTCGGTTGAGAGTAGGATGGAGTAAGAGGGGTGTTTGCGTTGGCGTGTGGACACTAGCCTACGATGACTTTCACTGACTGACCCACATCGAGTACTGTGGGACGATTCTCCTACGGAAATTTTGATGAGGTGGAATACTTCATTGTCCAATTCGAAATCTATGACGATATGATGTTCGAGCATGGCTTGAAGACTCTGAGTAGTTCAACATTGTTGCGTTCCAATCACTGCGTGATCCTGTTGGATGATGGCACCGAATCGGCCCAAGACCTCTGTCGGCGTGATCGTGGAACAAGACGGCACTGACATGAATTTGCGAAAAAAGTCCCGGTAATTGACGTGTTCAGTGGTCAACGCAATCATATGGTAGCTTAGATCTGGTACTTACTAGTAGCTGTAACATCGTGAATGCGAAGCCTCGTGAGCGTGAGCATTTTACCGATCAAAGTTCAGTGATAAACGCTCGGCTCTGATCGGTGGCCATCATGCTCAGGCTTGTCACATTCCCATGATTCCCCCAGGTAGTTCGAAAGCGATGCATGTCCCCGTCAAGTAGACCATAGGCGATATCAACGCCAGGTCTAGCCTCACCACCACGAAAAATTGAAGTTATCATTGACTGGCTCACATCGTAAATTCGTATGGGACAACGTTTACATGGTTTATTTGGTCAACAGAATATCACTACAAAATTGGCACATCTGGTTTGAGTCTAATTTGAAATGTATGACGATGCCATGTTGGAGTATCGATGGGTTCGATGGGTCTGTGCGTACACACTGTGTGTTCGGCCACGCCCATCTCAAGTCAAGGGGATTTATCATCGTCACGGTTCAATCCTGCCAAGATGTTAAATTAATCAAAGCGTCTGATCGCGGAACGAGAGGGCACTGACAGGAATGTGTCGGACAAGATGAAGTAATCCTTGTAAACAGAGGAGATCTGGAAGAAACTTGGACAGAGCTCAGAGCAGGTCTGACCGCAACACGGGGGGTCCACTCACTATTGGTAATTCGGAGCAGGATCAGAGGGATTGGGCTATGACATGCGAGTCAGGGCCGTTTCCACAAGCTGAAATAAAAAGGACGCACTATGAACGTGAATGATTTGGTTTTACCGAAGTCGATCACGGGAAACTGTTGTTCCAGCTCCTAGAAGAAAGAGATAAACAAGCGAGGGTAACATGGACGGGCACGTACAAAATCGTCAAAGAAGAGTTTGACGTAACATCTACCGATCGCGTGCAAGTTGGGCTTCTGACCGTCGTCGACCCATTCCACCAGGCAAGGCTGACCAATGTTACAGATGGTAGTTGAAGAGGGCTGGGTTAACTATGGGTCGGGTGAGAGCAGGACAGGGAGAAAAGGGGCATTTACTCACCATGATGCCGGCGTTTGCGGAGGCGGCAAGGAGTGCGAAGGACACAAACCTGGTGAACATGCTGAAGGGAGGTGGAGAAGAAGGCCTAATCCTGAAGGACAAATACTTATACATACTGTAGGCACTCCGTATAGAAGCAACCAAGGGGCAAGGGGGGGCGCATCACGGCCGACCCCTGACCGAGGCCAATAATTGAACCAGTTCCTAGAAGACGGAGATAAGCAGGCCAGGCACGTTGAGTTCGCCAGTCACCACTGTAGAGGCAGACTTCACCATTAATTGTTAACCCATTAAACCCGGCAAGTCTGACCAACTATGCGAATGGTTGTTTGAGCGTGTTGAGTTACTCGGGTGAGAGTAGTCAGAGGGGCGTTTGCGGAGGCAGCAAGGGTTCGTGTCGCTTCTTAACACAAGATGTTGCTCGATGGGAAGCGCGCTGAGTTAGGGATTAAGAACGGGACGGGTTGAGGCAGTTGAAGGACGAATGCTTGTTTGAAATTTACCGTGTTCATTGTACCGAGAAGGGCCGATCGAATAGCTACAAACTTCAACGAGGAAAACGTGCGTCGTCTATGCTCGTTCATTATGGGGTCGTATTTTGTTGGTGTTCCAGAGGACGTGGTGTTAGTTTATGTAAACATGCCAACGACGTCAGTTGGCAGGCGCGTGACGATCGATCGACTGGCCAACAATGCCGGGTACCTTGGACTGGATACTGCCCTCCGCCTACGCAAGCAGATCGCAGAGATTTTATAGTACGATTCCTGGCGGCCTACATCACGGAGGTCAACATGGTGAAAAGTGCAGCGAATGTGAAAATGGTTCGTCATTCTAATCGTTGTCTTCAGCGTGTTAATTCATCATTGGTTTTTGGACAACCATCTCGAACCGACAACTTCTTCATGTGGGACTACCGGTACGTCCATTGAACACCCGTTCTGCTGTTTCTCGTCTGATCAGTCGTAGATACTATGATCGACTTTATGTGGAACGCAACTGGAGTCTGGACGATTCACTTGTCAGATAATACTCCCACTGGCAGTGCCTGTCGTCATCCCTGCCAGTCTTGACACATACCAGAACCTGCTCGGGGTCAAGTTCGTGGAAATAACCGGTGATGCTGATGCATTGTGCCTCTCTGAACGCTGCGAGCAGTGAGACGCACGAGGCTGCGATGTCAGTGCTGTGGTAGCGTCGTCGGAGAGAGTGACTGAGCTTCTGCGGGACCGTGTCGTTCGTGGTCCCCAGCTTCGATTCAGCTCTGCAAACACCCACCACTCTAAATCGCACCTCCTTCGTACTAATGCTGGCAAAAACGATTATCCTTTGAGCGATCTCCAGTTCCACGGAGGACCCAGAAGTCTATGGTCTGGATCTAGGTTGATATATTTTGTCACGCCAGCTAAAGCGTGCGATGAGACCAAAGTCATCATTGACTGGCTCATATCGTATGGGACAACGTTTACATGATACGGTCAGCGGAATATCACTACGTAACATGGCAATAGCGTATCTGGTTCGAGTCTAATACAATACATCGATGGCCATGGTGGGCTCGATGGGTTTGTGCTTGCTGTGTGTTGGGCCACACCTATCTCAAGTCAGGGGGATTTACATCATTGTCACTGTTTATGACGCGGTAAAATCCTGTGAAGACATTACATCAACCAAAGCCTCTAATCACGGAACGAGACGGCACTGACGTGAAGGATTCGGAGGCGGCTTCATAGCTAAGGTCTTCAGAGGTGACCAAGAACCAACTTGGGCAAAGCTTAGATCTGGTCTGACCGCAACATGGGGAGTCCACTCACTATTGATGATCCGGAGGAATATAATAGGGATTGGGCTATGGCGTGCGAGTCAGGCCCGTTTTTACAAGCTGAAATAAAAAGGACACACTATAAACTTGAATGATTTGGTGTCACTGACGTTGATCGAGATGCTGGGTTGAACCAGATTCTAGAAGAAAGATATAAACAAGCGAGGGCAGCATGGACAGGCACGTACTTCACCACCAAAGAAGAGGTCGAAGACACAGGGACCAATATCGCTCAGGGGAGGACTCTGGCCATCGTCGACCCATTTGACCTGACAAGGTTCTCCGGTTCTACAGATGGTGGTTGAATCGGGCTTGGTTATCTGTGGGTCAGGTGAGTATGACAAGGAGTAAAAGGGTATATACTCACACTCATGCCGGCGTTTGCGGAGGCGGCAAGGAGAAGTGCGAAAGATACAAACCTGGTGAGCATGGTGAAGGGAGGTGGAGAAGATGGCCCAACCCTGGAGGACGAATATTTATACGTACTGTAGGCACTCCGTATAGAGGGAACCAGGGGGCAGGGGCGCATCACGGCCTACCCCTGATCGAGGCCAATAATCGAACCAATTCCTAGAAGAGGGAGATGAACAGGCCAGGCACAAGTCTGCCAACTATGCAAATGGTTGTTTGAGTGCGTTGAGTTACGCGGGTGAGAGTAGGACGGAGTCAGAGGAGCGGCGTTTGCGGAGGCAGCAAGGAGGGGTATGAAGGACACAAGCCTGAGGAGTATGATGAAGGGAGGAAACAAGCGAAGGGGTTCGTGTCGCTTCTTGATACAAGATGTTGCTCGATGGGAAGCGCACTGAGTTAGGGGACGGGTTGAAGCAGCTGAAGGACGAATGCATGTTTGAATTTACCGTGCGTCTGTTTTATTCATTGTGCCGAGGAGGGGCTGATTGAATAACAACGAGGAAAGTGTGCGTCGTCTACGCTCGTTCATCTGATGATGACATTACTATGGGAGTCGTATTTTGTCGGTGTTCCAGAGGATGTGGGGTCAGGGTATATCCGACAAGACGTTGTTCATTCCCATCGCAGGTCTCCGACGACGGCAACGGCCTAGCTAAAATATGCCAACGACCCGAAAACGCGTCAAGCAACTCAACAGGCGTATGACGATCGACTCGCCAACAATGTCGGATACCTGGATACAGCCCTCCGCCTACGCAGGCAGATCACAGAAATTTTACAGTACGAATCTTGGCGGACTACACCACGGTCCACGGAAGTCAACGTAGTGAAAAGTGCAGCGAATGCGAAAAGGGTTCGTCATTCCAATGCTAATCCATCGTTAGTTCTGCATCTTTACCCCCTTGGCTGTGAAAAAGGAAGAGCATACCAAGCGTGGTAGTCACCCTAACCATTTACGACAACATCTCCATGTAGGACTACGGTACGTCCATTGAACACTCGTTCTGTTATTTCTCGTCTGATCAGTCGTAGATACTACAATCGACTTTAATATGGAACGCACTTGAGTCTGGAAAATTCACTTGTCAAAGAAATACTAACCGGGGATGCGCGGGATGTATGACATTTTGGTGAGTCTTATGCCCAAAGCTGCGGTAACGTCGAGTGGATGACTGACTGCGATACAGAGGTCCAACAGTTTGCGGTTTGGGAAAAGAGTGCAAAAAATGAATCAGGCTTCGTCGGTTACTGATACCTCGATCTCTTCCATCGCGATAAACATTATGCCGGGACGACATGGATTCGCTCAAGGGGGCCTTCTCCCGGGTTACGGGCCATCCGATAGAAATGGTACTACGTTTTCCACTGATTATTGAGCCGGACGAGATATTCACATTTCTGTGGGACAAGATCTTGTTTGTGGGTGTGAGCCGGGAAGACATGGATTCGCTCAAGGTGAGTGTGCGTGTCAACCACTAATTCACGATTGTCGGATCGTAGGACATTTTTTGGATGAGAGCGACCAAATCCCGAAGCATTTATTAATGAGGTCGAGCAAGATGTTGCGCAGGCGGCAAATCTATGCAAATACAAAGGACAAGGCGAGTGTTTCATGTAGGATAACACTCGGTGAATGTGAGCTCGGTGACTTGGTCGTGGAGCGGGTGTGATACATTTGGTCGTATTCGATGTTTTGAACATTATTGGCCACGGTTGAACTCGGACAGCTCGATGTGAATACAAGTGGTTGATGTATCGTGCCTCTCTGAACGCTGCGATGTCAGCGCTGTGGTAGCATCGTCGGAAAGAGTGACCGCGCTTCTGCGGGAACCGTGGCGTTCGTGGTCCCCAGCTTATTCGGTCAGCGGAATATTACTACATAAAATGGCAATGGCATATCTTGTTCGAGTCTGATACAATACATCAATGTGTGTGTCCGGCCACACCTATCTCAAGTCAAGGGAATTTACATCATCGTCACTGTTTATGACCCTGTACAATCCTGCGAAGACATTAAATCAACCAAAGCCTCTTATCGCTGAGCGAGACGGCACTAACGTGAAGTCGTCGGAGATGGCTTGGTAGCTAAGGTCTGCAGAGGTGATCTGGAACCAACTTGGGCAAAGCTTAGATCTGGTCTGACCGCAACATGGGGAGTCCACTCGCTATTGTTCACGACCCTGAAGAAGAACAGAGGGATTGGGCTATGACGTGCGAGTCAGGCCCGTTTTTACAAGCTGGAATAAAAAGGGACGCACAATAAACTTGAATGATTTGGTGTCACTGACATTGACCCAGATGGCGGGTTGAGCCAGGTCCTAGAAGAAAGAGATAAACAAGCGAGGGCAACATGGACAGGCACGTACTGCTTCAAAATACACGAGCTCAAAGGAACATAGACCAATATCGCTCAGGGGAGGACTCTGACCGTCATCGACCCATTTGACCTGACTAGTTTCACCAACTCTATAGATGGTGGTGAAAATGGGCCTGGTAACCTGTGGGTCGGGTGAGAGTATGACAGAGAGTGGAAGAGCATTTATTCACCTTGATGCCGGCGTTTGCGGAGGCGGCAAGGAGGAGTGCGAAGGATATAAACCTGGTGAGCATGTTGAAAGGAAGTGGAGAGAAGGCCTGACACTGGAGGACAAATATTTATACATACTGTAGGTACTCCATATAGAGGCAACCAAGGGGCAAGGGGGGGCACATCACGGCCTACCCCTGGTCGAGGCCAAAAATTGAACCAGTTCCTAGAAGAGGGATAAACAGGCCAGGCACAAGTCTGACCAACTATGCAAATAGTCGTTTGAGTGTGTGAGTTACTCGAGTGAGAGTAGGACGGAGTCAGAGGGGCGGCATTTGCGGAGGCAGCAAGGAGGAGTACAAAGGACACAAGCCTGGGGAGTATGGTGAAGGGAGGAAAGACCTACGAGGTGAATGTAAGTGAAGGGGCTCGTGTCGCTTGTTGACTGAAGATGTTCGATGGGCAGCGCGCAGAGTTAGGGATTGAAATATTGAGAGCGGGACTGGTTGAGGCAGCTGTCAGACGAATGCTTGTTTGAAATTTACTATGCGTCTGTATTGAATAGCTACAAAACTTCAACGAGGAAAGCGTGCGTCGTCTATGCTCGTTCATCTGATGACATTATGGGTCGTAATTTGTTGGTGTTCCAGAGGAGGTGGTCCTACGAGCACATGGTGTTGCGCGTGCTGCACGACAGTGTAATCTGCGCATGTGAGAAGAGTTTCGGATTCGTAGACAACGCAACACTCGTGAGCTCGACGGTGGAAATGGCGAGCTTGACAAATCCCTGGGCGTGGTGGTGGACGAGTCAGGTGGCGGTGCAGGCAGCCCTCGCCTCGAGCGCCTTTTGCCCGCTCCTCACCCACCACACCCTCTCGCAGGGCAACGTCCAAACCCCAGTCAGCCTGCTGGGCGCCCCTCGCAGCTTACTTACCCCCACAGTGCAGCGGGCCGGAAAGCCCGCTGGGGGTTTCGCCACATCCTAACTCCTACACTCACATGTACATACTATGTATTGTATGCTCCGCCTGTGAACGTGTGATCGACCTCCACAGAGTTGGGGCTGCCTGCACACGAAATTCATCTCTGTGGCGAGGAGACCGCGCAGGAAGACCTCGCTTGTCCATGGGGGCGAGCCGGACAAGGTACGTTTGGGCATATCGTTGGTATGATGTGAGGTACTATGGGCACGTCGTTTTGTTTGCCCGACGTGCATTCTTTCATCCGACATTGTGCGTGCTAGGTACACCTACTCGCTCGTGGTCGCTGCGGACATGTACGGGACGGTGTTCGAAAAGGCGCCGTTGGAACCCACGCTGGGAAAGCTGTACCGGGACAAGATCTTGCTTTCGGATGCGAGCCGAGACGACATGGGTTCGCTCAAGGTGTGTTCACCGAGCGTGCTTCCTCATCACCGATTTTATGATTGTCAGCCGCCTTGACACCGGAATTGTAGGACTTTTTCAGTCGGAGGCATTTATCACCGAGAAGGCTGCGAATCTATGAAGGTACAAACGACAAGGCGAGTGTATTCGTGCAGGGTATCACGCGGCAAATGTGGACTCGGTGACTCGGTTGTGGAGTGCTATCTTGTGTGATACATACGATCGCGACAGTCCAGCACATTCGATGTTTTGAAAATTGTTAGCGGAGGCTGCGGGCAGTGCGACACCCGAGGCTGCGATGTCAGTGCTGTGGTAGCGAGGTGACTGCGCTTCTGCGGGATTGTGGCTTTCGTGATCCCCAGCATAGATTTAGACCTTCGTTCTTCGTTACGCTGGCAGAATGGATTATCCTTCGGGCGATCCGCAGCTCCACGGAGGACACAGAGGTCTACGATCGTAAAGGGAACAATCTAGGTTGTCATGCCAGCTAAAGCGTGCGATTAGGCCAAAGTTGTTGACTGGCTCACATCGTATGAGGTCAACGTTTACATGGTCTATTGGGTCAGCGGGGAATCACTACATAACATGGCAATGGCATATCCGGTTCGAGTCTAATCTGAAATGTATGACGACACAGTGTTGGAGCATCGATGGCGTGATAGATTCAATGCGTCTGTGCTTACACATTGTACGCTCGGCCACACCCATAGTCACTATTTATGGCATGGTTTAATCCTGCCATGGCGTTAAGTCAACGAAAACCTCTGATCGCGGGACGAGACGGCACTAACGTGAATGAGCCAGTGAACAAGTGATCAGTGCCAAGTCCTGTACAGGTGATTATGAAGTAACTTGGACAGAGGCTTAGATCAGGTCTGACCACAATACAGGGGGTCCACTCACTATTGTTGACCCTGAGCAGGAGGAGCGGGATTGGGATTGGGCTATGGCGTACGAGTCAGATCCGTTTCTACAAGCCGACGTAAAAAAGGACGCACTATAAACGTGAATGATTTGGCGGTAGCGTACACCGCGGGCAAGGATTGAGCCTCCAACTAGAAGAAAGAAATAAGCAAGCAATGAGAATATGGACGGGGACGTACTTCATCTTCATAGTTAAGGTCAAAGTCACATTCACCGAGATCGCGCAGGTGAGGACTCTGACCGTCGTCGATCCATTCAACCTGGCAAGGCTGACCAACTTTACAGATGGTGGTTGAAACGGGCTTGGTTATCTGTGGGTCGGGTGAGAGTAGGACGGGGAGTGAAGGGGCATTTAATTACGTTGAAGTTGGCGTTTGCGGAGGCAGCAAGGAGGAGTGCAAAGGATACAAACTTGGCGAGCATGTTGAAGGGTGGTGGTGAAGATGGCCCAACCCTGGAGACGAATATTTATACGAACTCGTCAAACATATTCAAAATTCTTGGAAGCGAACGGCCTCGTTCTCGGAGGCGAACAGGCAGAGCTCCGGTTCATTGGTAATGGAACGTTTACATCCGGGAAAGTTTGAACCCGGGGGGCCAACACCCAGATTTTCTGATAATTAACGTGTTCAGCGGTAAATCCAGCCACCCAAAACCCGCGTCTACGAGCTGGAATAAAAAGGACACTTTAAACGTGAATGTATTGGTGGTAAAAACTGAGGAAAAAGATAAACAAACAAGGGCGATACGGACGGGCACGTACGAGTTCGCCAGTGGTTTGAGTAGGTTGGGTTGCTCGGTTGAGAGTCTGAGGACGGAGTAAGAGGGGGTTTGCGGAGGCAACAGCAAACCCCTCTTTTCCCCACAGATGTACATTGCACAGTGCCAATACCATGACTGAGCATGTAATGAGGGCGGATTGTGACAACCTTGGGGACTGAATAACCCTGTCAGATTGTACTAGTAGCGTCAAATCGGCCAAATTCAAGTTGCAAACGCCTCTGATTGTGGAACAAGACTGTACCGACATGAATTTGCCCCGGTGATTAATGTGTTCAGTGGTCCGAGTCACCGCGGCGATGTACTTAGATCTGGTACTAGCTGTGACATCGTGAACGCTGAAGCCTCCAGTCGTGAATTTTATTACTAATCAAAGTTTAGTCATACCGGCTTGAAGGGACCACCGTGACCGGGTCCAGGGCCTGACCCACTGTGCATTAAGCTCAACTACGCATGATGGCTTCCTTGTCGCCTTCCTCTCCATCGGGTGTCCGTCCCTTACTCGTAGTCTTCTGTGCTCTTAAGTCTTTGCGCGTTTCTGCAATCTTGTTTGCTGGATTAAATCTTGGACGAACGCCAGTTGATATCGTTACATTAGAGACACGGACAGACCTCCATCAATTACACCATCGATCGCCGTGAAACATATAGCTACAAGACAAGGTATACGCCAAGACTCCTTCTGCCTCCTAGGCCCTCTGCTTTGTCGAAAATTCTTTCACAGGCAGCAACTGGATGTTAGACTCAGATCATGATAGCTCTTCTATGGCAGTAACCTGCTTCCCCTAAATTCAAACTCTGCTCGGCAAATAAATGAGGTACGAGGTCTTCGGACGAGCGTCGCTTAGCTGCGCGGCTTTCTTCTTGGCTTTTCCCTCTCGTCTTTTGCTCGAGTCCAGAGATAAATTCCCGGTTCTGAATGGTGGCCAATCATCCTTGTATCTATGCCCTAGGCAGTTCGGATGCGATCCATCTCCCTGTCTTGCCCAAAGAGACCATAGGCAGTATCAACGTCAGGTTTAGCCTCACCACCAAGAAATATTATCATTGACTGGCGCTCACATCATATGGGACAACGTTTACATATGGGTTTATTCGGCTGCATATCTGGTTCAAGTCTAGTCTAATATGTATGACAATACAATGTTGGAGCATTGATGGCATGGTAGGTTCGACGGTGTCTGTTTTCGGCCACACCCATCTCAAGTCAAGGGAATTTACATCATCGTCACTGTTTACACGGTTCAATCCTGCCAAGACGTTAAATCAACATGAGAAGGCATAAGCCTCTGATCGCGGAACGAGACGACACTCACGTGAATAACATGGAGATGTGCGAGTAATAAGTAAGGTTTACGGGCTTTAAAGATGAGAAACACAAGAAACTTGGACAGAGCTTAAATCATGTCTGGCCACAACACGGGAGGTCCACTCACTATTGGTTACTCGGGTCGAAAAAGTGAGAAACAGTCTTGGGCTATGGCGTGCGAGTCAGGCCCGTTTCTACAAGCTGAAATAAGAAAGGACGCACTCTAAACGTGAATGATTTGGTGGTGCCGACGTTGACCGTGCCCAGGTCTTGAACCGGCTCCTAGAAGAAAGAGATAAACAAGCGAGGGTAACATGGACGGGCACGTACAAAATCGTCATAGAAGAGTTCGACGCCACATTCACCGATCTCGTGCAGGGTAGGACTCTCGCCGTCGTCGACCCATTCGGCCCGGCAAGGCTTACCCTCTTTGCAGATGGTAGTTGGAATGGGCTTGATTAACTGTGGGTCGGGGGTGAGAGTAGGACAGGGAGTAAAAGGGCATTTACTCACCTGGATGCCGGCGTTTGCGGAGGCGGCAAGGAGGAGTGCGAAGGACACAAATCTGGGAAGCATG
>JBBPLG010000608.1:0-16515 GCA_038089695.1 Xanthoconium separans | reverse complement strand
ATTGGTCCCCTCGTATGGTCTCTGTATTCCTTCTTAGTCATGTTATTCCTATCCTTCGAGTATATAAAGACCTAGTTCGACTCATGTACTTCCCTAGTTTCGGAATAGTCACTCGTACTGTGGTTTTGTGGTTCTCTTCGAGTCATCGCCGCGCGTTGCCTGACACAATCGTTTCGGTAGAGTGTATGCTTGCCGGCTGACTGGTTGGATGGCTGCTTATTTTAGTCTGAGAAATGACATACATAAACACCCTCACAACTGACACGGGAGAGGGGTAGTATTCCGAGAACAGGCGAGGGGTGGCATGGATGGAAGTAAATGGGAGAGCAAGTCAAAGATAACCTCTGTTATCCATAGATCTTCGTATTTGAACCAGGATTTCAAGGGGAAAAAGCTGCGACTCTGAAAAAACGTTTGAATACACTGTCCATTAGCCATGCCAAGTAAATTGCCATGAGTAAGGATCTAGTATAGGAGTCCAGCGGTCAGCGCGAACTACACTCAGATGTCAGTGCGAGTTGGATCGCGTTTGGGAGCGACGGCAACGATCAAAACCTACCACTCGATGCTATCCCACCTGGTCCGCTATAAATCAACCCCGTACTCAAGTTCACAGGGATTGTCGACGCACGTGGATGCTATCATAACCTCTTGGGGGAAAGGGAGAGAATAGTCTCCCTCTAAGGGGAAATGGCTGTGCGGATCAACGACAACCGCAGAATAGTGGTGAAACCGTTCTCCGCATCTCTGGGACGGTGAATCGACCGCGTCAAAATCTATAACTTCGATGCCGTTGGTCCAGCGCGCATGACGCTGCATGTGTGCGTACAACCTACAGAACGCCGGGATCTCATCAAAAAAATATATCAATTTACATAAGGAGCTGGAGATGCGTCGTACCTTACGGCTCCCCGGAGAGATGGGGACGGTGATCAACATCGAGGTCATTTCTGGCGAGTTGTGAAACGTCATAATGTTGTCTTCTAGAACGCAAAACAACCAGCAAACTTGATAAAGACAAAGCCACGGTCGAATACCAACTTCAGTTCGCATCGCCTTGGCGCATTAGAGCACAACTTGTACCTGAGTGTTGAGATTGACCACAATTCAGGTTCCTGGAACCAACAGTGGTCACTCCCGTGGTGGTAGTACACATATTTATCATCGAGCATACCGCTGGAGAAACACTGCTTTCATAGGGTGTAAAGGAGAATCTGAACACCACTAGCTGGTAAACGAATCACTAAAAGTCTCCTCCACTCACCTTCAGTTGTTCTGGCAAACCATCATTGCACAGTAATGTCGCAAATATCGTCAACTTTCTCCGACAGGCATCTACTGACAAGGACGAGCAGGAACACATTACCGTAATATGCAATGCAGTATTGGCTTCTACTCTGTTCCACGTGGCGATAGTCTGGGCGGAAGAACTAGGCTGCGGTGTTCATGCCCGGCGCTGTGTTCGACTCCACGCTTCTTCGCGAGTTTTATCTCCATTTGCTTTCGGAATGAAACTCGGCCGATTTCTAGCCTCCAGCCTTTGTGTATAGCCCTGTGTCAGCAGTTCGGCAATCATGTCAACCTGAATCACCTTCAAGTTGTTGATATTTTTTCAATGACAAACCGAGACGACAAATTGGCAGAACAGGCTGTGTTTCGCTCGTCCGAGGGCGATGGACGGCATCTCTGTCAAGTCGTTTGCTATCATTGAGAGTGTCAGCGGTGCTCGTCTCAGCGCATTCATCATTTCTGAACGTATGAAATGGTAGGTAGAGCCCAATTGGCAATTGCGTCTTATGAAAATTTGTTGTTCTGACCGGTCTGGTGTTCATCTGGGCTCGATGAATCGCTGAACGATCGAAATATGAATGGGATAGACTATGTAATTAATCTGATGTAGTGTCCAATTTTGAAGGCATGTTGCGACTGTATCTTTGCACAATGCATGTTGATATCCAAGTGATAATATATTATCTTGGCTAGTAAGACCTAGGTACAATATCAAGAGAATGCCAATCGTCCGCTGTCAGATTACATGTAACGTCCATAAGTTTACACCGAAGGACCAGATTTAGTCGTGACTTAAAATACGTAAAAACAAGTATGTCCGATTGTGTCCGTGCGCTCCGACGAATGGCACCACCTGCTTCATCCAATCGTAATTGTCTGGTTGAGTGTCTCCAAGTACGGAGAGAGTCCAGCCTATGCACAAACAGACACACAGGGTCAACGTCAGTATCCCAATTGCGCATGTCGTTTCAACGTACCCCAATGAGCGTGACGTGTGCCACCCCGATCAACGCAGTACCAGGCGAAGCCGTGCTTGGGACCTGGACGGTGAAGTTTTGGTACGGGGGCAGGTAGTATTCATGATATGCAGGCGTAAATGGCCCGTTATATAAGATGTCGCCAAGGATGTCAGAAGGCGGCGCGCAAGGGCGGTTTGGACAAGACTGAAAACCGATCACGACAGCGACTTCCTCAGAACCCGACAGGGTGTTCTAGAAATCGAAAGCAAGGAGCGATGAGTAAGGCATAGGTGTAGAGAGCGGCACACGTACGGGCCGTTGGACTTGGACAACAAGGTTACTTCCTGGGCTTACGGTTTGGTTGGCCTTTGGCAGTCCAATGACAGCGTTCTGTGCAAAGACGGCGGTAGCGAAGAAGAAGAGGGGGACAAGGGACTTGAACATGGTAGGCGATTAGGAGGTCAAGGAAGAAAGATGGAAGTAGATTTGTTTGACGACTGCCAAGCATCGCAAGATTCTGCTCTACGGTTTTATACCGGAGAGAGAACGGGTGTGGCTACCGCTGCCCGTTGATGCAGTGTCGTGAAGGCACGTAATGTGTCAGGTTGCGGTCATGATGACCCGTATTCCGACCTAAGAGACAAAGACAGTGAGGCCGTGCAGAGGTAGATTGAGTACATACTGAATAGGTACCTCATCGCGAATGCTTAGCACCATTCGGTGGTGCCCGGATCATCATGGCCGCTGTATAGACAAGAAACCAGCACCTGCCTACTACACTGGCCGAACCTATAATTGACCTTCGAACATTTGACAGGCCGAGTCGAGGGTGCCTTCGATATACGTTAGCTTGCACCGCGTTGGGTGTCTTTGAATTGGTTATACAACCCTGGGCAGCTTGTTGTGAATGTGGAAGTTACTAGGCAGTGGGGGAAATTCCGGCGCGATCGGGTAAGTCCGGTTGGGGCCGAACTGGGTTGCCTCTGCGACATCTAGTACTACATCCAGAAGTGGATGTTTGAACTTTCCGCCTTCCATCAAGCCGCAACATATTCAGAGCCTCTGAGATTCCAACCCTGGGAAGCGGACGTACGATTTCACAGTGGTCCCTGGTTCCATTCCGAGGTAACCTGGCCCACAAACAATCCTGATCTCGCATCACTCGTCAAGGGACACTTTTGACATCTCTAACGTCGCCTTGCCGTCGTCAAAAGGACAATACTTATTACTGTGTGTTCACGCGAGCCAACACTACAGAAATTCGGCAACGATGTCATTCAACCTGGCTTCCGACGCCATAACGAATGTCCGACTTTCTCAGTAAACGTTGTACACTGGAGGGGGAGAAGTTTGACCGGGTGTTGCGCCTTCTAGTGCAGGTCGGTTCGCCAGTTATAGGTCACTTCGTTGTCGCAGGTTCACCGTTTTTGCTAGTAATATTTATACCCATGCCGAATATCCTGCCACCCACTGGTTCCGTGGTATCACAGAGATGTGAGCGTCACCAGTAAGTCCGCAATATTTTGACCGCGACTCGGACAGGATCACCGCAGCGGACAGTAATAGCTAGCTCAACCTCACTTGTTGTGTTGATCATCATGCTTCGCTTATTCGGATCTTGAGCTGGCTCCCGAGAAGCTGATGGATTTCCGTTTATGAGAAAGTTAGCGGAGGTACGTCGTCCTTGTTTCCACGGACAGCTTCTCCTGAACTGAGAGACGCGCAATGCTCTTTAAGTTAACGAATTTCCTTCCACCCTGAGGGTCGTTGTGCACCATGTCGGTGCTTTTTCGCATGATAGCTTACCCGTCAAACATGATTGCATCAGCGTCCAGACACAGTCCCGATTCTTTAGGTTCCGGTCGGCGCTGAGAGCTCCAAGTCATTCATATCTCGTTGGTGTGATGGATCTTTCCTTTCGAATACAGTCCTCTTCGGTTGGTCTTCATCTTTGAAAATGATGCGGGTGCTATTAGATAGTGCAAATGGCCCTAATGAGGCCAAAATGAGCCCCGCATAATTCCCACTCAACGTCCATGGCGCTAGCGAAACGTTTTGCGCCAAAGATAAGGTCATTTCTCCTCTCCAAAGATCCGAGATATCATCACAATGAAGGGAGGGGGGAAACGAGACAGATTTCGACTCCGTTCACGTTTCGGATCAGGTTTCGGACATGATCGGAACAATCATATGAGCGCAGCGCTCAGCATAGCGTCCTTGAGGTCTGGTACAATGTTTTATGGGGACAATAGTACCAAATGCTGTCCATGTTCACGTTCATGATCTCGATCATAATATGAGCCAGAGAAGTTGAAGAGAAAGTGTCATGACAGGATATACATCTACAATGCAGCAAACATACGGATGTACATTGTGCACTACGCACTGACCCGACGTTCCGAATCAGAGACCTACATGAATAAATGGCAACCACTCCACGAACGACGCGTTGCTGTTCTGAAGTCGTTCAACAGCATCATGCAGTGCTCGCGCAGCATCCCGGTAATCTGGTCGCGCCCCATTCTGGAAGAGTTGTTCATACACGTGCTTTGCGACCAGAGGCGCAACTCTGTCGCTGATCGACCACATCGTACCAATGACGCCGCCATAACCGGCAAACAACATTCCAGCAGCGATATGGATCGCCTCGTCCGAGAGAGCTTTGTCGCCCGTCGCCGTCTGACATGCAGACAAAAATGCGAGGCCACCACGGGGACGTGAGACAGAGATGACATCCGACAGTTTCAGGCGGCGTCGATCTGCGAGACAGAGTCCACTGTCGATTGGATTCATAGGATCTTGAACGCCGTGGCATGCGAAATGGACCCAGTCTGCATCCTTCATCAGATCGAGTACTTCCTCGACCGTCCCGAAAGACGTCTGGGTAAGGATAATTGGCGCTGACACAGAGTTCTGGATTGCGGATCTTATACATTTTAACTCCGTGTCCACACCAGGAAGAAGGAGTTGGCCGTCTGACGGAGACTGACGGACGGTAAGCAAGCGGATACTCTCGCCGGGTGTGGCCTTGCGTTCGGGTTGCGGAGTGAGAATGCTGAGAGTAGGAACATATGAGGAAATGGCAAAATCGGAGAGTTTCTGTCCAGGCCGAGATTGAGGTCCATAGAGACCGGCTGCGTGGATGGGCAGAAACGCAAATGGTCCAGTTGGACACCAGAAAATGCGTGATAGCGCCCCATCATGAATCTATGCGAAGACGCTTATGCTCAGTTGGGACCCAACTTCAGAGTCCATGATGTCACGCACCGAGAAATTGAGGGCGTCCAGGACTGGTTTGATGACGTCGTTCCACAGCGTGGATAAGACAAGTTCCCAACTAATGTTTCCACGTGTTGCGCGCCTCCCCACTCTATCATTGTCGGGAGCGTCACGAGTAGGACCAAGCAAGCTCTTCAACATGCTTTGAAGATGCTTGACTTTGTCGAGAGTGAAACATGGAAGCGGAACGTGAATCACATGGTCCACTTCCGCAAGAACACATAACGCATCACAGCGAGTGTTTGCAGCGTTGAGGATAACCACAGGTCCAAAGCGTGCTGAAGCACGAAGCTGAGAGAACTCCTTGTGGAGGAGGAACCGCTCGAAACCGGGTAAGCTGCGGATCTCTTTTAGCAATTTATCTCGCAAAATTGCAAGCGCACGATGTTTGTCAGCCTCTTGTTCCAAAGACAGTGTCGTTGGATGTTGTGAAAAATCTGTGTGCTCAGATAGCGATGATAAATGTTTCTCGCGCGCGGCGCCAGCATGCTCCAATGCTACAGATAGCTCCTGGAGTTTACGAGCATGATCTGGATAAAAGGACGCCAGCTCTTCATAGGAGCTCCGAAGCTGGAAGAGTTCTCCCCATACGACTGAGCGTCCTTGCTCGAGCCACTCTACAGCTTTTTCCGGGAGTCCCGCGTCCAAGGCTGCTGCTGCCGCCTCCCGTACTACATTGGCTCCTTTACTGAGTTGATGACAACGGTCGTTGAGGGACAACCCTATCCAAGCTAGTTGAGGAAGAAGAGTAATTGCAAGTGCGTACGCATCAATGAGAGATTTATGCCGCAGAATACGAGCACAAGAGATCCATTCCTCTGATGCTTCGAATCGCGCAGCAATGGGGCCGATGGACACGGAAGCCGCCCGGGAGTATAATAACATTGCTTGCTCAACGTCACTTAACTCTCCTGTGTGCTCGAACCGATAAAGCAAGGCACTCGCGAGATTATTCACGAGGCAGGGATTTTGAGAATGACCATCGGGAACGAGGTCAACACTGTCCATGTACCTCGAAATCGTTTGTTCGAGGTCACTAAGTTGACCCAGGGCTTGGAAGCGAGCAAGGAACGAATTGCCAAGATTGTTGAGATAAAGCAACCGATCGGGGTGATTATCAGGTGTAAGGTTGACGGCATCTAGCAGTGTCACAATTGATTGCTGGATAATGTCTAGCTCCCTGTAGTGTGAGAAGCAAATTCGGAGGGACTCTCCAAGGTCGTTCAAAGAGCCAGGTTTCTCGGGATGTCCATCAGGAGTGAGGTAAACAGAATCCCTAAGCCTTGAAATTGCTTCCTCTATGTCGCCTTGTTTCCTGAGGCGCTGGAAACGATATTGGAGGGCGACGCCGAGGTTGTGCAGAGGGCGACGTTTGTTTGGGTGACCATCAGGGGTAAGGTCAAGTGATTCCTTGAGGTTGAGGATTGCTTGCTGTAGGTCGCTCAACTCTTCGAAATATCTAAAACGGGTGAAGAAGGTGACGCCGAGGTTATTCAGGCGGCCAGGTTTGTGAGGATGACCAACAGGTGTGAGGTCGGCTGCATCGCTGAACGTAAAAATTGCCCGTGCGAGGTCGCTCGGTGCCCCCAGGCGTTCAAAACGAACCTGCAGCAGACAACCGAGATTGTTCAGATGGCCAGGTTTACGGGGATGATCATCAGGGGTGAGCTCAATAGCTTTGCTTTGCTGAGAAATTGCATCCTGTAGATCCATCAAGTCCCCAAGGCGCTGGAAGCGAGTGAAAAATGCATTCCCAAGATTGTTCAGGCAGGGGGGTTTCATAGGGAAACCATCGGGAATAAGACCGGCAGCATTGCTGAAGCATGAGATTGCTTCCTCAAGGTCCTCCAGCTGCCCAAGGCACGAAAAACGAGACAAGAGCGAAACGCCGAGGTGGTTTAGAGTGGGAAAGTGATCATCAAGGGAAATAGCAACAGCATGCCTGAGTGTCAAGATTCCTTCATCAAGATCCCTAAGTTCTCCGAGATGCATGAAACGAAGGCAGAGCGTGCCACCAAGGTGACTCAGGCAAGTGGGTTTATTGGGGTGTCCGTCAAAGATGAGGCCAGCGGCTTGCCTATGGCTTGAAATAGATCTCTCGAGGTCCTCTAGTTCCCCCAGCCGCTCGAAGCGATGGGCTAATGCAGCACCGAGATTTGTCAACCACATAGAGTGCTGTTCATCCCAAAGCGAAGTGGACCGAACACCTTCCTCCAAAAGAGAAATCGCCTGCTCTAGGTCGGCGAGATCACCGTACCGTTCAAAACGCTGCACCAACTGGATGCTGGAACTCCAAAGATCCTCTCCGGAGAGATCTGAAGTAAAACTCGACTCTACGCCTAATCGCGCACTCTCCCGGACTTGGGCAGGTTCGCATTTTGTCTGAAGCTGCAGTAGAAAGATTGCTTCTCGTTTTTCGTGACTGTCTGGAGAGCAGAGATTCACTACCTCGTGCAGTAATGCTCCTGCCTTCGTTGCATCTACTTCATCCCGTCTCTTCTCAAACCTCACAAGGTGAACCTTTGCCAGCTGTAACAACGTGGAAGGTCGGTCGAGATGGCCAGGTGGACGGACATCAGCCGCATTGTGATACAAGGTAATAGATATATCAAAGGAGGGAGAAGTGTCGATGATCCGAGAGTGGATAAACCTTGCCATCGCCAGGTTTGATTGCGCGGCGGGCCGACACGGATGGTCTAACGAGCAAATATTCAGCGCATGCTCGAAATGCCCGATAGAACACTCTAAATCGCGTTTTTCTCCGTTTTTTCGGTAACGTGAGAGGTTATCATGACCACGGTTCGTCGCCTCCTCTAGCGGGTCAAGCGTACATGACTGCGAGCTGGTCAGCGCAGATGATGTTGACACAAGGGACATACTCACACGAAGAGGATTACGGTGCCCTGACACCAATGGTGCACCGTTCTCACGCTTCTGCTGTGTGACAGAGAACTGAATGGATGAACACGGTGATACCGCATCGCCGTCCTTTGGGAAGAAAGTGAACCCTACCATGACGTGAGTTTTTGGAATCATGAGGGCTTTCTCCTACTCACAGAGGTCTCTTACACTGCGCTCTAACAATTGTTCAACGGTCGTCGTCATCCTTCGCAGCTGCTCTCCATCACCGAGCACGGGTTGAAACTCAAACGATGCATATACCACAATATAAATGATAGTTGAAGGATCAGATGGGCTGTAATTATGGCTGTCAGACCTAGCGGAGGCAGAAAATGAGAAATTTCACATCGGAATTGGCCCAGCCCATTCGACAAGATCATTATTCACTGAAACTGGTTGGATTTCTGTTCTCCACTCGTAGCCACTGTGATGCACCGCTGCGTAAAAGCCAGCAGGTATTCGTCTGAGACCGAGGGCAACATCTGCTGCCCGGATATCTGCGTGTCCGTCAGCAATCGCTACATGCAGTGCAGAGCACTGGAATCGCACTTGTAATGAACATTTCTTCGCTCGCGTTCGCGTGTGTTCTTAACCCTAACTTGGAAGTGGACGCATCCTGGGACCGTTCCTGGCATCCAAGTTCGCTTGCGTGCTGCTCCTCATCGTAAGGAGGACAGACATTGAGTACTTGTATGCCACTCTGCAAGATGGATGAGTGAATCGATTAGGCGCTATGCTTCGAGATTACTAACCACAGAGACGGAAGTCATTCGTAGTGGAGAACTTTGATCTTTCTGGCTGGAGCCCCCATTGATCATGCCGTTGTCAAAACTAGAGGTAGACATGGGCGACGCAAGAAAGGGCCGCACCTAAAGTGAATCGACCTCCTTTACATAACTGCGCTCCACAGCAAACGGAAGTAAGGAACAAAAATTCTTCTCTGAACTTATCAGATGCAGTGGTCCACGTGTGAGGCTACTGTCGACTCTCGGAAATGACCGATAGCACAGATTCCCCCCAGATACGAACCGGGGAACCATGGTAGAGTGTCCGTGACCAGCTGTAGCTCATGGATGTGTGATGAAAAATGTTTGACAGAACTAGGTGTGACATGTGATGTTCGACTTGTTAATGGGCTCAGGGTTTGTGGTTGTGTTGCCGTGTTGTGTAGCTAACAACGACTCCCTTGGACCGTGTGGTCAAGGGAGTCTTATGATATGTTCGCGTGTTGTACACTCGGGAAATGCCGCCTGCAGCGGCCTTTGTACCTTGCTTGGTGAGATTGTGTGAATGGTCATGAGTAGTGCAGCGTGATGATGCGATGGAGCACCTTTTGCGCGTCGACCTTGATGCGATGAAATGGAGATCCCGATTTTTTTTTTCGTGTGCCTCCTATGACATTGTAGGAAAGAGTCACATGGGGAAAATCACGTGGGCAGATCACGTGTCAGTGTTTCGCACGATTTTCGGACAACCTTGCAAGCAAGGTAATCTCGAGAGTAGATGATTCAACTTTGTAGTGACTAGAAATCTGATTTTCCTCACAGGAGACAGGTGGATTATCGGGGAGTGATGTGTAGTTGTGAGAAGAGAAGTATGGTAAGCGATACTTTGGACGACCAACCCCGAAGTTCGGAGCCCCTCGGCTCGCCGTTTCAAGAAGTTTCAAGGCACTCGATTTGATAAAGTCGCGAGTCTATTTCAAGTTTGAGAGGACGGCCATGGTTAGCAAAAGTGGAAATAATCATTGATGATGCTTGGTGTTCGCTAAGATGGTCGTTTTGTGTTGCACTGTTTCTGTCGCTGATGGTCGCAGATATGGTAGGTATGCCTTTACGCGATAAAGTCATCCTGTTGAATTGTATGTCAAGGTTTCCGCTTTGAGTTGTGACTTGAAATTTTGAAACCTGAAGTAGATCATCAATGCATCACCGTTTCCGCTGGAGGAATTTGCGCTCACACGCAATGCTAGTTCGTTACGACAATCCTGAACTCATCTTTGAAATACCCGGTGTTTCCTTGTAGTTTTTCCCTACATCAAGGGGTCATCCCCTCAACCGATGTTTCAATTTTTCGCGACAATTTCTCAGCCACCGATTCCTCAAATATATATAAGCAGTCTGCATTTCTCGTTTTCCACAACCCAATTTTTACTCCTTTCTGTGTCCCTCGTTTTCCACCCCACTGTCCTCGTGTGGTGGAGTGCACATACAATGATGCATTCAGTCTTGCCTGGTGCGTGCTTCCTTGTCTTTAGCTAATGTTCTTATGTTAACACCGTAGCATAGAATGCTGGGGTCATCGCGGTGTATGTAGTCTGGTGTCACGGTCGCGGATATCTAGTCAACTTTTTTTGCTCCAGGCTTCCGCAGCTTACCCCGAGAATACGCTCGCCAGCTTTGAAGCCGCCATACGAGATGGAGCTGAGGGCATTGAGAGTGGTACTTAATCACCCTCCCTGGTGAATTTCTCGTAACCTGCCTCCCAGACGTCCACGTCTCGGCGGACGGTGTGGTGGTTATGTTTCATGATCCGGGTGAGCGGCAACCGATGATCGTCCTTACCCTTTTCGGTAACTCTTGCAACGTGCGTGAAATGAAGCTCTTGACAGGACAACCAATTCAAATGGTAAGTCTCGCCCCATCAGTACACGTTCGATGAGTGACTAATGGTGTCCAGGATTAATTCGAGAACGGAACTGGTATGGCGAAGACGGCATGCAACATCTTCTCACCAAAAAGGAACCCAAGCAATCCATACCGACATTTGCGGAGACCGTGGTTTTGCTGATGAAGGTAAGGTTACTGCGGCTTACGTCCATTATGAGGCATATTCACGGATCTTTTTTTTTTCTTCAAATTTCTCAGCCCGAGAACAAGCATGTGAAATTCAACGTTGACGTCAAAGTACAAAATGATCCAGACCGTCTCTTCCGACTAATGCATGCCATTATCTCTGACCAACCAGATTGGGAAACGAAGCTTGCGCCACGGATATTGCTTGGACTTTGGCATCCACGTTTCGTGGCATACGCAAAAGCGAGGTTACCTTATTGCCGCCGGTCCCACATTGGTGTTAGTACTTCTTTGGCACGCGAGTACTTCTGGGATGACGTGCAAGTGTTTTCAATCGCATTTTCCACATTAGCTGGAAGGGACGGCTGGAAGTGAGTGGAGATCATGACTGTCGTTGAATCCCATCGATACTCATGTTCCTCTTCAGCTTCCGCCAAGAATGCAGAGCCGCTGGAAAAAAGCTCATGGTATGGACAGTGAATGAGCCAGAACATATGATGGAAGTAAGTTGTTTGTCTCGCATTTAGTTTATGTAGTAAGTTCAACGGTCTTACTCAAGTGTGTGCGTTGGGGTGCCGACGTAATCTTGACTGACGTCACAAAGAAGTGGTTGAATCTGCGAGAGGCCCTGAGAGGTAGGGTCCACAAACGTTCTCGACTTTGTTAATGTCAGCTATTTTCAGCCGACTATGATACGACCCTCGCTCAACATGGTCGTTGGTTTCTATGGACGACGTGGAAATTCTACCTCCCAGGCATTATGCTGCGTCGCGACAGCAAGTACAACCTCGAGAAGATCGCTGGCTCGTTCGACAAATTCTCACTGCCGGAGCCCATTGTGATCGAGGGAGCACCTGTCTGAACAGTTTCTCGATTTGACTCCCATTCGATGTGAGATTATCCGAACTGTCTCACCGTTAATGATGGGGGAAGCAGATGTGATTACTGCCTTGTTGTCCGAGGATGGATTTTCTTTACCCATAGAACATGCATGTTGCTCGAATATATTGGAACTGAGTCATGCTTAGTCATCGGACCCAGTGTTCTCGTGCACTTGTCGTTCGGAGGCAAACACTTGTCGCATTTCTCTCCCTTGGCCTTGACTTGACCGTGCCCGACAGCCGTCCGGTTCTTACAACGGCTCTGACTGGACTTGAAGCGTTACTTATGATGCACTCTACCTACTATCACTCAAATGTCGACCTCTCACATCGTAAGACTCATCACAAGCGATCCTCTACGTTAAAATCGTCTTCGGAAACCTTTCAGACCCTCCCAGAGTATTCGTCACCCCCTGGCTGGGGAAGTCTTAGGGGCCCTCTACCGTCCATAGAGGTGGAGTCCGACCGACCACCCGATTACCCAGAAACTGCAGACGAGGCAGATGCCGATACAGAAGGCGATCAAGGGGAAGCTGTCGTCTTTGCCCGACACCATCTAGTTCACACACCCACACGATGGCAGCCCACGCATATTCGCAGAAGCAAGCGAACATCTCTCGCTGCGTCGGATCCTTTCCTTGACACGCTACTGGAGCGCAGTGTCCACGCGCTTGAGCTGTCAAACGCGTTGCTTCGCACCACCATGTCTACCCAGTCTAGACTCTCTACCCTTTTGTCTCCCGAAAATGAATCCGATCGCGTTCTGGAGGTGCGTGCTCGGAACTTGTCCACTCGCATTAGGGTGAACAGTGGGATACATGAGACGTGGATGGACCACTTGGAGGAAATATCGGAAGGGGTCGATAAATTACTTGGAGATGAGGGACGGAGTCTTTCTGCCTCACATTCAAGTAGGGAGACCATGAGCCAAAGCTTACCCACCACCCCTCCGCGAGATCTACGGCATCGAAGAAAGCCATCAATACTGGAGCTGAATGGGTCTTCGGGTTCTCACCTCCGATATTCGCATCCAACTCGTGACGTATTGGTTGCACCTCCTCCAAGGGCGCTTACACAGTTTGTCGAGTCCACCTCGAATCCACAATTGATAACATTGCCATCAACGCTGGGGTTGCGGGCATCTGGATCCTCGCACTCCGTTCATTCTCGGGAATCTTCATCCGGGGTACTTCAGACAACACAATTTCCGTCCACGGGTGAAAACTTGCCTGAAACCCAGCCAGAGAGTACCACTCCTGCGTATCATCTCTTGTCGGACCTTGTAAAGCGCTCAGGATCTCTATCACCTCCTTCTTCTGCTCGGTGGTTGTGCTCTCGTGCCAAGGGTGCACCCACCAGCCCAACAGGTACAATGCGACGCACGAAATCGTCACTTTCCCCTGCCTCTATGCGAACACCTTACATGTCTCCAGACCGTAGTCGTGGAACAAAAGCACTGACATCAAGATCTCGCTCAGAGACACACCGACGACCATGCACTCCACCAACCCCACTCTACTCGATGTCTTCCGACGAAGAGCCATCTTCATCTTCGTCGGAAGCTTCTGATCGTCCGACTGGCTATCGGACTGTACAGTCGCTGCGTAAAATTCTCGACGACCATCGCTCTTCGACATCTATAAATTCCCTTCAGCGAAAAGGTCTGAAATATTATCCTGCCCCTGCTTTTCTTCCTATCACCCCTCCACCAGGGCCAATCCAGGGTACTTCAACGGCTACGGCGTCTGTATCGCGACTCTTTACTAAAGGACGTCACTCTATGTCTACCCGCCCCCCGTCGCCCCCTGCGCACTCATCACTGAAGGTGCGCTCGGTACCTCCAACACCATTTCCATCACCGAGCACGATGAGCCTGTCCGAAGTGTTTGGGAATGGAGTAGCAAGGGTGATGGGGAGTGCACCCTCGTCAGGTTTATCAACACCGAAGCGTATCAGTTTTGCAGAGCTTCCCGAATCTTACTCCCGCTCGCAGCCTGGCACGTCCAGGTTGAGGGAGCGCAAGGGCAGAAAGAAGAGCAAGCAGAGAAAGGGTAGTGATCGGGAGGAATCAATGGGTTGGTTAAAGGCGTTGTTGGTTGGAGGCTTGTCTTCGGGTGGGTCGGCTAGTATGGGAAGTCGGGAAGAGAGGGAAGAGAGGATGAGAGGATGGGGAAGCAGACCTGGATACGGGACATTAGATGATTGGGCGGTATAAGGGATTCTCTTGACAGGTTTGCCAAGAATCTTGGATCTGACGAGGTAAATGGTATGAAGAATTCATCGACACATGTACACAGCTTTTTTTGTATTCGGACATAAACCATCACAGCAAAGATATGATCAGCATAGATGGAAGTGCATTGTGTGTAATTGCATATGGTACATAGGGGCATAGTATCAGTGAACCTGTTCCATTTCTTTTTTCATAACGGGACCATCGAGCTGAATTGCTACAAGCACGCAAGTCCAACGGCAGCCACAAGACCACCCAGGACACCAGCAAACGCCACTTGAAAAAAGCCCAACCCTCTAGCTTGCGTTTCTTCTGGGAAGAACGCACCGGGCATGCCTCCTTGCTGAGAGTCGATTGCGTACTTCAAGTCTTCAAGGCAATCGCTGACGACAACCCAGACAGTACCGTCCGCCTTATCCGCAGGGACTCTTGCCATCGCGCGATGAGCAGAGGGGGCGTTAATGATGGCAACATGCTTCCCGTCACGCTGGGCCGTTCGCCTAATCCCATCAAGGTCCTCAAAAGGGGTGCGGAAGACCTTGAATAGTGGGGTGCTAGCGCGCAGCGCGGTATCAAGGCTGATGTCAGTGACCGGAGATCGAGAGGAAGAGGACCATGGGCGAGGGGATAGCGAGTTAGAATGAGGAGGAAAGTACTCAAACTCCTCCCCATTCTGGTCATCGTCTGCCTCGTCGATACCTTTGTGCCATGGCGCAGAGAGATTTTCCTCTTCATCCTCCAGTATAACGTTTGGAGACAGGAGAGTCCCCCTTTGACTTGCACGAGGCTCTGTGACTGGTTCAGTGGGGGCAAGGGATTCACGTTCCCAGTTGCTGGGGGTGTGTAAGCGCATCTTGCGGGGAGGAGAGACCCAGTTGGGATTCCTCCAATGCCATCGTTCTCCCGGGGGAGGCTTAAAGACGGGCTTCTCACGCGCAGGTAAGAAACTGTGAGAGAGTGGAGGAGAGGCACGAGGTGATCCACCCGGCGAGGCTGGAGGTGAAGGAAGGGGTGTGGAGTGACTCTTGTGGACACTTGAGAGGGTTTCGGTATAAATAGACGGTCCCTCCGGACACACGAACGTTCCGTTCTTGCGCCTGTGGCCTTGCATTGGCGACCCACATTTGTGGCAATGAGGGCGCTTCCTTAAGCTGGTGGAAGTCGACATTCCAACCTCCTGCACTTGGCTGCTTTTGAAGTGATAAGGGTCTTCTGGTATCAAACTACATGAGCATCCGTTCAAAGCACTATTTAGTTGAGACCCACCAGCTGCTATCGTTGGCTTTGATGGCAGCGAGGGATCAACAAGGTTCCGCTCTTGACCTTATATCATCTTGCCGAGGAAAGCATCACCAAGATCGGAGAAATCAACAATCGCGTCGAAGAGAACGATTCCCAGATTCAGGACAAGACGAGAGAGAACTTGAGGTTGCGGTGGCGACAGAGACGTTGTAATCTCTACTAGTTTCAACGGGTTAGCCCATAACTTAGAACAAGGGTTGGATGCGCCAAAAAGGTTAGCCGAGCATCAATTCGTGGGAATGAAGAGGTTGAGACACTCTGGGCTCTACATAGGTAGTACGGGGAAATTTGACACTGGGTTCAGGGACAATTGATTAAAGTGGCAAGTGTTGATATCCGGCATTTTCCGGGTTTCATCCTTCCCTTGAATTCGTGTCGATAACCGCGAAAACAAACATTGTATGTGACCATGACTCAGGGTAACCAATACGGGGTCCAGGGTTACCCGCAGGGCCTTGATATTTCTGACATGCTACTCGGGCTCATGTATCACCAGAAATGAAGCCTTTGCACTCCGCGCAGTCGTTTCCAGGGTAAATATCAGGAACAAGGTTGCAGATTCATGGACGGAAACATGTACAGTCCAGCGAACTACGACAACGGCAATAGGAAACTCAAGACCATGTATGTTCTTCTCAGGAATCTGAGCTGCAACCACGACAGCCTGCATTTCATCCACTTAGTCACGAAGGTAAGAGGATATGTGATGAGACAAACCGCAGTGCACACACTCCACTATAGTGTTCGCGCGGATCTGGGCCTTGGGCACACGGCAAATGCATGTTGAACCTTGGTAATTCATGTCCTAGAATGCACGTAAGCTCGGAATTACGGAGTGGACTCGCAAGTGACTCACCCTTGTCTGAATGCACCTC
>JBBPLG010000607.1:637-16525 GCA_038089695.1 Xanthoconium separans | reverse complement strand
ACCTGTCACTACTGTCATCGACGTGTCGTTGAGGGGGTGAGCCAACCGACCGGGCTAAGAAAAAAAAAATTAAAAAAAAGTTCCATGCGCCTTTGCCCCTGTCGACGATGACAAGGATGACGATGCGGCCAAGGTCGATCACGAAAACGCGTGGACGGCGATCTCGACGATGGCGCCGCCGTCTCGGGGGAGTTTCGCACTGGCAGGTGCCCTCGCGCGACGCGCGCCGTCGTTCAAAAAAAAAACACTTTAATCGAGCGTCGAGCCTGTCGAGACGTGATGATGATGATGATTTTAGATCGCTCCTGTGTTGACTCATCAAGGGGTTGTATTTATCGATTATGAATACCAAACATTCGATGAGCGGGGCCTTACTGATCCCCCCTCCCCCTCCGGATATGAAATCCCCAAGGGTTATCAAACACCCGTCGTTGCGGGGCGGCGCGCCGGTCTCCCGGTACGGCGGTCCCAGACGGCATGCAATGATTGCACATGCACAGGTATCAAGTCCAGGGTCCTCGTTTTTTTACCCCTGCCCAATGTACTTGTTCACTTCAATCCAATGCCATCATGTGGGCCGTACATAGTAAGGTCCTAGTAGTATCACTGTACCTATTTTATCTAGTTAGCATGTATGCATTGTATGTTATACTGCCAGCGTTAACTGGTCCCGACATCATCATCATCTTGTCGGACACGATCATGATCCGGATCGGTGTGAGTTCTGCCCATATCCTGAAAGGCGATGCACGGGGCAGATGCGGCGTGCGGGCGGCGTCAACGCTGTGTGTGAAAATTTTCAAGTTGATATGTACGCGCGACGCCGGGGTCACTACCTTGACACTGGGGACGGGCCGAGTTCGTTTCTTCATGATTTTATATATGGTACATCATACCCCATCAGATCAGACTTGCCAACACGGATGCCAAAGGTGCTAGTACGGTGACAGTATATAGCAAGTTGTTCCTTATCAGCATCACTGGGTACACATACCGATCATGCATGCCGCAATCATCATATCATAGCATCGTCATCGTCATCGTCAGTCCAATCCAAGTAGAGTGCTCCCTCCCCCCCGACGACCTTGAAATTGATCGACCAAGTATACAAGTACGAACCAACCTCATTGGAGACACGAAATAGACCGACAAAGGATCAACGATTCACAACTCCCAACAGTCCAAATAAAACTGTGAGGCACCTACACCGTATCCCGTCCCTGAGTCACCCCCCTTGCCCAGGACCTTCTCTCCCCACCCACCCAAAACATTTTCGCGGGCAAATTCAGAGCCAGCGGTGCTCCCAAAGGACGCGGTCGTGATCTGTTGGGATGATTTCGGTCCCGCCCGTGATACCCGCGAGCCGCACCGAAGACCATGAGATACGACGAGAAGGGAAAGAAAAAAAGAAACAATAATTCCGAGATTCGAATCCGCACGACTATAATACCGGGTGCATTATACTAGGTACACATTAGGAAGAGAGAGAGCGCGTGACTAAGATGTTTTATATATAAGAAAAAAAAAGATGGAGTAGATCGGCAAGAAATTTAAGCGGGACAACGAACGGGGAAAAAACTTTTGGACGAGCGTGACAACGTGCAGGCGGGATAAAGTATGTGCGAGTGACGGATGCCGGAAACAGATGAGAAAAAAAAACGAAATGAAATGAGAGTTATCGGGCCCTGGTTGGGAAGGACAATATGACGGATAAACAGAGCTGGAAATGATGGTGGAAAAAAAAACGAGGGTGAGTCAGCGACAGGTTCGATAGCACAGAAGAGCAAGTCTCGAGATCGATAGACAAGCAAATATAGCAAGGAACTTCGAACGGGATTAAGGGAAATGAAACCACGTCCTATGGACGCCGTGTTGAACCATTTTTATCGCGAAATAAAAGAAACAGTATAGTACAAAAAAGTCGGACATGAAAAGATGGACATTGACCAAGATGAACACGACAAGAAATCAGATGGAAGACGGCATTAAAAAGAGAGAGGGAAATGAATACCAGAACGTCTACCAACCCAAGGAACGTGTTGCGCAGCCGCGCGATAAATAGCGTGTTAACCCGATCAGATGAACTGATATTTTTTTCCGACCAACCTCCCGCGAAGCTCAGCTAAAGGACGTGAATGGTTCTTGGCCGTGACCAGCAGCGTAAGTGTACTCCCCCGCAGGAGGCGCATATCTCGATACATTAGCGTGTGACATGGTATCCGGCGCTCCTTGCAACGTCCCTTCGGACGGGTATTGCAAGTGCGTCGATTGCTGTCGCGAGTACGAAGACTCCGTTGGCGTAGATCCAGACCCAGGAATAAAGGTTGCTTCTCCAGAGCTTGCATAGCCAGCTTGGGGTGTAAAGTTGCCGGCATGAGGGTAGTGCTGCTGTGGTATCGCAGGCTGTACAGAGGAGGAGCCCCGGGCTTCAGTAGGTGACGCGGGGTATGCACCTTGTGTCTCGATCGGGTTCTGGACGTAGATGTTGGGGAGTGCTTCTTGCATACTGGCACGACGCACGGCTGCCAAGTCTGCATTCTGCGGTAACTGCGAGAGCTGCGAGTGGGTCAACACACGAAAACAAAACCTCGAGAAACACCTACAGATCCATAATCGTAGAGACCCTCGCTCCGTAATGCAGACGGTCCCGGCTCCTTGACTTGTCGAATGTGTGGACTGGTCCCAGGCGACGCCGTGGATGCAGGGGAAACGTACCCCCCAATCGTATCCTCTTGGCGAGCAAGTTTGTCCCTGAAAGCAAGCGCAGCAGCCGTGCTGAGTTGCGCCTCGTTGAGGGAACCCTGACTTGATCGCCCTGTCACGTTTAACCCGGATAACTGCATCTCGAGGTAATTCCCGGACGCACTACACCCGTTCGTACGTCAGATGTCACCCATGGCCAAGGAACACGCGCCAACGCTCACCAAGATCCTCGCCTAGTGGATGATGGATCATAGGCGATGTGGTCGACTGCCACACAACTGCTCACGTCGGAGAACATGGCGCTCGACTCGCTCCCCGACACGCTTGCGACAGACCCAAATCTCGACAAACCACTGTAGCTCCCCGAGTCCTCCGTGTCTTGATCAGGCTCGCGCGATCGCGGGAACGACCACCGTTGCAACTGCGCCATCTCGGGTGACTGCAAAGGCAGCGACGGCGACGACTCCACCTCACCAGGCGTCGGAGACGCGTTGGGCGGCGACACCGAAGAAGGATCCCCAAATTGAAAGTCTGGGGTGGGAAGCGGACCGGGAATCGGAGACGAGATGGTGCGAGACGAGATAGCATACAGGCGGTTATCAGAGAACCTGCGGGCAGGCGCGTGGATAGACTGGAGCGGACCGCCTTCCGGGACGGGTGGACAAAGCGCTCGCGCGGTGGCAAACACCTGGGGTTCGGACGCACGGTGGGAGAGGGTAGGACGGGAGAGTGGATAGCCATGGCTGTTGGTGCGGATAGGACCGATTCCAGGCGGACGCGTCAGGTGGTGGGCTGGTACGGAGCCAGCTGGGGCGAGCGGGGACTTGGGTAGGTAGAGGGCCTCATTTTTTTCCTTGGCGATGCGGGCGAACGGATGGTGCATGAGCCGGAGACAGCTGACGTCCATCGATTTACGTCGGTCAGGATAATGTATCGGCGGTGGAGTCAACTGTGGACCCACGAGCGGTTGTGAGGGCATGGTCGGCAAGGAACCGCGTCGAGTGTTGTACAAGTCAGGATCCTGGGGCATGGAATCGAGGGGTCGGACGTGAGGTGGAACATCCAGAGGCGTGGTCGAGAAGCCGGCCCACATAGAGGGCGAAGCAGGGAGCGGCGGTGGAGAGCAGGACAGTTTGAGCGCGGGGCTCGCTGAAGGCTCGGCAGGTGGCGGACGTGAAGAAGCATCGTCTTCGGCGTGCCGTGGCGGCTGCTCTGTGGGGGTAGACGAGCTGGACGAGTCATTTGGGGAAGAGTCTCTGGGGGGCGGCGATTTTTTACAAGAAGGGGATGCGAGCGTGTCTTGATCGGCAGCTGCGGCGACGCGTTTCCGGAGCGCTTTTTCCTTTGCACGCCTGGGAGGGAAGAAGAGGGTGAGAAGCGGAGCGGGGATGGACAAGGAACCGACGTACCTGTTCTGGAACCACACCTGTGCGGGCGCGACGAAGAGCGTGAGCACGCGTCTAGACGGGGAGGGTGAGCGTACCTGAACGGCGCGGGGGGACATGTCGAGGTCCGCGGCGAGCTTTTTGCGGAGAACGGCATTGGGCTTTGTGTCCTTGCGGAAGACGTCTTCAAGGACCTTGAGCTGGTGTCTGGACGTTCTCTTGCGGTGTTTTACTTCGTTTGGGATGTAGGGGAAGAAAGTCCTGAAATCGACAGACGTGGGGTCGACTCCGGGGGGCATCAATGAAGGAATGCAAGTACTGGGATACCTTGGTTGGGGCACGACATTTGGGTCCATGTGGGGGTGGTGGACCTGTGGAAGGATGGGTACGGTGGGGAGAGGGAACAAGGAGTGGGTCGCTGTGTGAGATGGAAAGGAGGGAGAGATGGGCGGCTTGGCAGACATGGCCCAGGGCTAGTCCCAGGGTCCGTCTTATAGTTTTAGTTTACGAGGTCCGTAAGATAAATGGACAACCGAACCGCGCGTCCATTCACACAGACGTCCAAGTTGAACCCTGAGCCTTTTCACGCGAAGAAGGAAAAAAAAAAAAAAAAAAAAATTGGGCAAGTATGGAGGGTACCTTCCGAACCCCAGGGGACCCGAATTTTTTTTATCTTGGCACGGGAGAGTGGCGGTGATTTCGATCGAACCGCGGATCGTCGACAAGTCTCGAACGATAATAAGTCATGTATTTACAATTTACAATCCCCTCCCCCCCCTTCGTCCTGGGTTCCTCGGCTACCAGGGGACACGTGCACAGTGCATGATAACACTTTTTTTTTTCTTTTTTCAACTAGGTTACAACGAGAGGAGAGCACTGCAGATAGCCTTCTATCGGCGTATCCCGGACACTTTGGTTCTTGCTGAGCCTCGCCAGACCCCCCCCCCGCACGGCTTCTTTCATCACGCGCGCCACGTATGACGGAGAAGAACGACTGCCAAAAGGACCCGCGTCCAACCACACGGAAGCTATATGTAGTAGTATCTACATTCTTATCTCGTCCATTATACATACAACTTGCATGCATACTTGTACATACTTGCAGATGCACGATGATGCGCATGACCGATGATCCTCGTCTCCATGACCATCATACAATCCATCCATCCACGGCGAATCCATCGCCTTCCTTCCTCCCCTCTTCAGTAAGTCTATAAGCAAGTATCATCATCATGTACATACGCCGTCGTCCTTGCAACTGGCCCCCGCGTGCCTTACGACTCGATATCCGAATCAAGCCATCCCCGCGGGCCCCCTTGCAAGTAAACACTCCTTTTTGATTCTTTTTGCCTCGTCCATACCTCATCACCTCGGTCATAAGACGGAGACGCTCTCTTGCCCTTTCCGGTCCACCCCCCCCCATCATTTCTTGATCTTGAGTGTGGCGATGGCTCTCCCAACCGCAACCCCGCCTTCTCTCATTGATCACCGCGTCACGTCAACGACCCCGACGACCAACAATAAAACAGACGCGTGCTACGAAACGTGGCCACGTATCCAGGACGCTAGCACCAGATTCGTGCATAAAAGGCGAGGATGACGAGGCAATTGCACTAAGAATATCGCGATCGTGATGTACGCATCTCATGATGATGTATGGTGTACCAAACATACAAAAAATAACGCAAGAAAATCCAACGATTCGAGATGTCAACCAAATAAAAAAAAAAAGGGACCGAGGCGCATGGTCCTCGGACAGATATTCAATAGAAATGCGTATCATGTGCAGTACGTACGGTGCAAAACTAGTTTACTATAGAGCTGTGATGACGAGTCATAGATGCCAATGAACAGTGCGCGTAGTGTCGGGTGAGAAAAAAAAAGAACAGAAAAAAGGTGGCCATGTCGGTCATGTCGTAGAGGAATCTTAAGCAAAAATCATATCGTCCCTAGAATATAATGTTATAGCAGCCAACAACGTCCCCAAGAACGTACACTCGCAGAAAGAAATCTTGGCAGCTTTCCTTCCGCAGTATCCAAGATCAGGTGTGCTTCCTTTTATGTTTTCATACTCTGTCATGGTGGGAATAACGATGCAGCGAGGGGTATCCTCATATCCGGTGTCATGGTCCAAGATCCATCGCGACTTCGTCTTCGTAATCCGGATCGCTCGTCCGATGCCCGAGGATTTCGTCCAAGAACGTATCCGCCACACTAGCAAGTGGCGAGGCCGGGAACACTGATGAACCCGTACACTTGGCCTCTGAATACATGCGCTCCATCGCCTGTCGTGTTCGCCGGATAACTCGGTGCGAAGATACCGTCTGGATATCCACCCGCTCACTTGGATCAGTCTTCATCATACGCTTGATTAGGTCAAACAGTTCCGGACTGCCGTCAAGATCCACTTGGCTGAAATCTTCCTGTCGGAGGCGATGCCATCCATCTCCCCTACACATCATGAAAACGTCAGTGCCGAAATGGGGTTACAATGGCCCTATACTCACTGATCAGGCACAACGATGTTTGTCGCTGTTTCAAGCATCGTCATCCCAAGACTTAGTCAACGCAGATAAGTGAAAAAGAACCAAGCGACCATGGGCAAACATACCTAAATATGTCGGCAGCCCTACCATACGTCCCTTGAAGAACTTCCCGGGCCAAGTACACCTTGTCTCCTTCTCGTTCAAACCCTCCAAGCGGCAATCCCAATGGACTGCCACCTCTAACTCGGGGCCACAACGACGCCATGCCAAAATCTCCGATTTTGAAGCGACCTTCTTGTGTCAGAAATATATTTGCCGGCTTCAGATCCAAATGGATGACACCTGACTCGTGAATAAACCGAAGACCCTGCAACAAACAAGACCCGTAACATCTCAGTACGCTAAACCATATCAGGCTTGACATATCCAACTCACGTTACTCAACTCCACAAATATCTTCCAAACCCTGGCTTCGTCCAGTCTCGGAAATACCTTGCCGTACTCCCACAGGAAGCGCGCAAGATTTCCCAGCTCACAGAGCTCGGTTTGAATGAATAACATCTCGTCCTCTTCCCAGCTGTCAATGTACGCGAGCACGTTCGGATGAGGTCCACCCTCGGCTGCCGCAGCCCGCGACAGGTGTTGCAAAACATCAACCTCCTCACGAAGTCGCAGTCTGTCACGATATGAATAACGCGCACGGATATTAACAATCGATGAAGATTCTTACCGGTGTCGGGGTCCCTCGAACGGTTTGGAACGTTTAACGGCCGACACGCTGTTTGAAGGTCCATTCTTGGATCGAACCTTGAGGACCTTGCCAAATTCGCCGCTGCCAATTTGATCAATCTCGACAAACTCCTTGTCGAATCGACCCAGCTTCTCGTTGGTCGTGGGTGCAATGTGTCGAAGGGGCGAGACAACGAGCCGCTGTGATGTCGAACCAGGCGCTTGGCGTCGTACGAGTGTTGGCGAATTCAGTGTAATCACAGAGCTATTTGACGACGATCTAGAACCTGGCTTCTCCGAATGTACCTGTAATTGAGCAGCCGCAGTAGGGGACAGATGCGTTGGAATGCGTGGATGAATCGGCCAATCTGGACCATCGTGTTGCGTGTGCGTCAGAAATCGGATCTTATAAGAGTTCGATCGAGATTACCTTTGCTACGTCGCGTTGGTGTGGCGAGGGAGGTCTCGCTTCCACTCGAGAACGCCCCACTACTGCTTCGTCGCATCAACCAACGTGTCCGCTCGACAGGCCCGGCAGGTCCACACGTTACAGGTGGGCGTCCAAGGCCAAGTCCTTCATACTTGTTCGCTTCTTTCCTCGTACTTGGACTGTTCTCTTCGTCATCATCCTCGTCAGAACCGTGCAGATCCGCGCCCTTCTTGCCACCGAGTGGAGGAAATGCTGCGGGCAAACTCTTACGGGGCCCGTTCTTCATTTTACCTGGCACAGCTCCAAGGTCCAACCCACCAAAGTTAAACCCAACCTTGGCGGCCACAGCACTTTGCCAGGGTCTGCTTCCAAGGTGAGCATTCTTGAGCCTTTTCACAGGTGTACCTGGTGGCTTCTTCGACTCATCGACCGAAGGCTTACCACCCGCTGCAAGCGTCCGCAGAATGAATGCGTCAACATCCACACCGTCGTTCAATTTGATGTCATCGTCCGTGCCACTGATGACAAAGGCCGGTGGCCAGCCAGAGTCAAGGCCCGGCATCGTGACGGGTGTAACGAGATCATCGCCGATATCAGAATTGAGAGAAGATGTTGAAGTGTGTGGCATGGCGGAGAGTGAATTGCCTGCGCTACCCTCGTCATCACTCAGGGCAACGCCAGAATCGCGAGGCTTGTATTTCAATGGAAGCATATCCTTACCCTTGTGTCCTTTTGATCTAGGGGACGGAGTGCCCTCCGTCACGCTGAACACAAACGACGTCTCAGGTAGGCCGCACGGCTCAAAGAACATGTCATCTTCATCGTCGTGGTTGCCTTGAGGTACCGAAACAGGGGAAGAATCTGGCGACGGAATGTTGAGACTCGAACGCCATGGAAACGTAGCAATCGCTTCGTTGCCGGTTCCTGCGTAACTGTGACGGTTGGATATCGATGTATGCGCATTGACGCAAGGTTGTGCGGACGCGGCGACAGTATTCGATCCTGTACGTGGACGTGTCTTGGCCACTGGTTGTGGGATAGCTGGTCCGAAAAAGAGAGAAGCTGAGCTTGTACTCGCCAGACGGTTCATAGGTTGGCGGGGTGAATTCTGAGGTACGTTGAGTTGTAAGAAGGGGGTTGGTCTGCTACCACCTGTAAGTCGTCTGCGAGGCATCGGAGAGTCGCTCGCCGAAAGAGATGGAACACCTTCGAGGATCGATGTGCGATGTCCAGCGACCGACGGAAAAGCAACAGGCGGAGACTTTGGTGGGCGTGTATGTTTGGGACTGGAGGGCTATAGAGACGTGTTAGTACGGAGATGTTTGAAAGAAGGGCGATACATACATGAGATGAAGCAGAGGGTGATGGTGATTGATTGACGCTCTCGAGGAGCTCAAAAGATACGGGCCGCGAACGGGCCCGTCTCTTCAGAATATGCCCCCCAGGCGAAATCGCCTCGGTCACTTCGTCGAGAGTACTGCCCTTTTGTGGGACAGGTTTGATGGGCAAAGGCTTCCGGGGACTACGTAACTGATTCTTGGACCGTCGCGACAGCAATGGAAGCTTGTTTGACAAGAGCTTCCTCGTCGGCACGGCATTTCGCTCCTCCGTCTCGTACGCCGAGTCATCGTCCTCTATGGCACCCCAGTCTTCGTCCGAGTTTTCCATGTCACGAATGCGTAATCGTTTCATCGTCTCCGCTTGACCCTTGAGGTAAGCCTCCGTTTCGGCCTTCGATTGCGGAGTACGAACGCCGAACCGGGGAGCAGCAAGGGGGGCGAGACGATGAAAGGCGACTCCGGAAGCGGGATCTGCTTTTGCGGCAGAGATGGACAAAGGGGTGGAAGCCGAGTGCCGTAGTGGTGTTGAGAAGCCTCCCGATCGCGCTGATGATTTACGTTTCGTGCCAACACCAGCACCATGGACCGCTGACGTCGATGCGACGGTGGATGGGGCATTGAGCTTGGATTTGAGCACGGATCGAGACTTGGAGCGAAGTTCCTCTTTGACGGGTGTGCGGAGAGGCTGTGAAGGTGGGGGCGGGAAAAATGGGGATGTGGCTACTGCGGAGGGCGAGAGAAAGATGCTGCCCTCGTCATCATCGATTGGTACAGGTTTCTTATGGACTTGTTTAGGGTATATGCGGTGCACTGGGGGAGGAGACTTGAAAGGAGATTGGAGGAAGATGTCGTCCTGCTCTGGGTCGTGGACCGGTGGAGAGAAAGTCCTGTGCCTGAGCGGGGACGGGGTCAACATGGGTGAGTCGTAGGAAGGAGCAGAGGAAGGGTCAGCGGAAAAGCGAGGCGGGGTCGAATAGTGAGCTGCGCGGCAGCTGGGGGATATCGGTGTCATGTTTCTCGCGCGCGATGTTCCAGATACAGATATGTACTGTGGTGGGGTAGACAATATTGCTGTGGACATGGACGCCTCGTACGACGCTGTACAGTGCGTTGCTCGTCGTCGTGGTCGTCGTGGTCGAGGAGGGAGGGGAGAGAGGAACAAAGGTTGGACGGTGTCAAAGGCAGTCAAACGTCGCGTGTTTAATGCGAAACTTGGACAACTCGTGGGACCTTTACTCAACAGCATCACGTGATCGCGCAATTTGCTTCCGTTTCATAGTCGCCGTCAACGTTACACGAGGTTATCGCCGTCGTCGTCGTCGTATTTTTTATTTTTTATTTTAATATGTTGACAGTCACCGTCGTTCGTTGTCGCCATCAACGGCTACTGCTACCATTGTTTTGTCCAGTCTTTTGTTTGTCATCACTCCATTGTCCTACTGCCCACAAGCTGTACGTTACTCACGGTGTCTCTTCGGCGGACGATTTCATCGGAGGCATGCCATAAGTTGAAGTTGTGACTCGACGACCATGATGACTACTAGTTCGTCCGTGAGACGAATTGTCCCAGGAAGTGTCATCTCCTAGATCCTATAAAAATGATGTTTCAGCTATCGGAATCTCTCTCACTTTGGCGTGCTTTTCATCAGTAGCATGTACGCCACCAACGCGTCGACCGCTGCCTAATCTTGGTGTAGTTGGTTTTATGTCATGTCGTGGAAAGGTTCATCGGGCTGTACTTTTTCTCAAAATACACTCTTTACTAGAAGCGACCAACACAACATGGACATATCGTGAGCACCAAGTCTCTCAACAGTCCAAGTCTGACACTTGCTCCACCAGCTCCATCCTCCAGGGCGGATACCAGCACCCGCTGTCTCGCTCATGGCAGGGCCAACGCCAACTCACGAAATCCATGTTCATGTACCCCATCTTTATCACAGACGAGCCAGACGCCAACGTCGTCATTCCCTCTCTGCCAGGCCAGTGCAGATGGGGCGTCAATCGTCTCGAAGGCTTCCTAGGTCCTCTCGTTCAGAAGGGCCTCCGCAGCGTCATCCTCTTTGGCGTTCCCTTCAAATGTGAAAAGGTGCGCGCTTAATTCACAGCCTCGTCCCGTCGCCGTCGCCGCAAACGCTGACGAGACACCAGGATGAACGCGGATCGCCAGCGGATGATCCCGAAGGGCCTGTCATTCAAGCCATCCGAAAGATCCGAACGCTCTTTCCTCACCTCTACATCGCTTGTGACGTCTGTCTCTGCGAGTACACGTCACACGGTCACTGTGGGATCCTCCACTCAGACGGGATGATTCACACCGAACCCTCCGTCGCACGTATCGCAGAGGTCGCTCTCAACTATGCGCGCGCCGGTGCGCACTGCGTCGCACCGAGCGATATGATGGACGGCCGAATTCAAGCGATCAAGCGAAGACTGATCGACACCGGCTTTGGCAACCGATGCACCCTCATGAGCTACTCCGCCAAGTTCGCAAGCGGGTTGTACGGCCCGTTCAGGTGAGCACACGCGCATACATCATACCCCCCGGTTACACATTCGTGTCCAGGGACGCAGCTGGAAGTGCCCCGGCGTTCGGGGACCGCAAGTGCTATCAACTTCCACCTACCGCCAAGGGCTTGGCGAGGCGTGCAATCGTGTGTGCCTTTCCATCTTGGCAGGTCAACGCACTCATTTTGAGGTAGCAACGCGACGTCGCCGAAGGTGCCGACATCATTATGGTCAAGCCTTCGCTCCCGTACCTCGATATCATCGCCGATGCTGCTCAACTCGCCGCGGATCACCCGATTGCGTGCTACCAAGTCAGCGGAGAATTCGCCATGGTTCACGCTGGCGCCAAAGCCGGCGTGTATGACCTCAAAGCCATGGCGTTTGAGACCACGGAGAGCATGGTTAGAGCTGGTCGGTGTCGTTGGCTGTGCATTGACACTGGTTTGCTGATGCGATTGTTTCAGGCGCTATGCTCATCTTGTCCTACTTTACGCCTGAGTTTTTAGATTGGTTACCGGCGTAGATACGCGGTCCTGGATCGAGATGGCGAGAAAATAAGGGACTGGTTTCAGATCCTGTATGACTAGATAAGATAACCACGTGGCATCTCCACTCGATGTCGAAAAGAAACATTCAAGTTGGCTTGTACGACGCTGCAACGTTGAACCATGGCGAGCACTAGCCATCCTCTGTCAGGGTCGACCTACTCCCCCAACACCTGCATGTTTTGCAACAAGTCCCTCAGTATCACGACAGGCGCCGCCGACACCGAACCAGAACCAGAACGCCCTCTTGAACGAGAGGTGCCAGCCACCGTCATCGACGACGTCGAACTGTATTGCGGACCACCCGGGTCGGGTCCAAGCGGACATCACGCCCACTGGACCTGCCTGATCGACCGTGCCACCACCCAAGCGCGTAGTACCACGCACCTCCCGTCCGTGCCAGGCAGGGCCCCTGCCGCACTCCCATTCACGACGTGCGTCGTGTGTGGTCAAAACGTACTCGATGCGTCCGGGCGGTTCATCGTCGACGTCCGGAATGAGGGTGGCGAGACCAGAGGGTTCGATTTTGGGATCATCATTGTGCGTAGTTTGTTCTTCCTTCTCTCTCCCGTTTCTCTTCTCCCCCTCGCTCCGTTTTCTATCTCTCATCAAGTGCTCGTGCACGACATGGCGCTGATTCACATCGAACATGACTCTCCCTATCGTCCATCGCTCACATTCACCTATGCACGTCCACCCATCAGGAAGAAGAAGTATACCTTGACTCCAATCCAACCCAAGTACACAATCGTGCCTTTCACGATCTCGTCGCACAAGGCGACTACGTCGGCGCGATCGAGCTCATCGCAGAGCATGATGTCGACGTCAACTGTACGTATGGCGCAGACGGTCTGACGGCGTTGCAAAAAGCCATATTTAGTGGGGACACGAGCGGCGTCGAGTTTTTGAGGAGCTTGGGTGCGACGGTGTAAAGAGTAGAAAGAATTCAAGGAAAAGGACTTTGATAACGATCGCGGTGAAACGTGTACGATAGGGGGCGCTTTTTTTTGGTTTCGCATGGTAATTCATTTCGTATGTATACGCAGAAGAAAAAAAGGGATGCAATCCGACCTGCCTGGCTCGAACAGGCGACCTCAAGATGATTTATCCAGTTACAGTCTCGCGCTCTTCCAACTGAGCTAAGGTCGGAACATAATTTAACAATGTTATGGGAACATATGGGACAATCGGCCGCCGAACAGATTGCAAGAAAAAGGACAATCCGACCTGCCTGGCTCGAACAGGCGACCTCAAGATGATTGTTTAACCAATTACAGTCTCGCGCTCTTCCAACTGAGCTAAGGTCGGAAGTATTTAATCTGGTTGTATTGCGTATGTAGGTAGATACTCCCCAAAGCGGGTTTGGTTCAACTGCGACCTTTTACCATTATGCATTCTGCGCTCGAGATAGAGGAGACCCTTTACAATGTTGTTGGTCACTGCTGCTTTCCCCGCGATTTTGCAGCTCTGGCCAGAATATGTCGTACATTCACAGGTCCAGCGTTCAATATACTCCGGGAAGGTGACCCCGGGATGACGCTAATTTTCCTGGCAGTCAAAAATTTCTCCCATTCTGCAGAGTGCTATGCGTTTCATAGACCACTGACACCTAGCGAGTTGACAGTCCTTCGAAGTTATACACGTCGCATGCGATACATAAGCACTCTATGGACTCAGCCAGAACACTCTCACCCCTGAACCACTCTTTCCGAACGTTCGCCATTTGTATTTTGAATACACGCGCGGAAATCGGTATATTCAATATGCCCTTCCCGGCCCTGACACACCTGGATGTCGAGGTAACGACCCCCCGTTTGTTCGAGCGCTCTATCCAATCTCTTCCCAAAACCTCCCCAAATCTGCGCTAATTATTCATTTTTATGGATCTTCCTGTGGGCATCAATATGAATATTGACCCCAAATTCATCTGCCAGACATTCAGATTCTTCACTGCCCCGAAATTTCCGTAGACGCGACTGCCCTCATGCATATGTCTCGCATGTCTGCATTGACTCAGCTCAGCTTTACGGTGTCCAGTACATTGCTAGACCAGATCCCCCTTGCGGACTTGCCCATTCCATTTCCCAACGTGGACCAACTCAGTCTACAACCTGAATTCTTGGACTCGATGTCCCGTCTGCTTCCCAAATTCGGATACCTGCTCTGACAAGGTTTTATGTAAAATATGTCCTTCCAGGCTGGATTTCATTGCGTTCTTGGCCGGTATTCACACGTCTGGTACCAGCCACACCATCCAGGAACTCAATTTATACCAGGATTCCGATTTCGGTCGCACGTATGATCCCGATGGTAGACCTGTGCTCAGTTACCAATACTTGCGACCATGCATGGCGTTCACCAATCTCCGCTCCATAAATCTCAACGTCGAGTGGAAAGTGGACCTGAATGACAACGAGCTGCTCACGTTGGCATAGGCATGGCCATATCTGGAGTCGCTTGAAATACTAAACACAGGAGGGTTGGAACACGCCCGCTCGAATCACGCCAAACGGACTCGTACAGCTGCTGCAGAAATGTCCGTACTTGACAAACATTGCCCTCGTCGTTGACACGCGCGGTGATATCGACATGCCTTCGTCTCGGAGCGTTCGTTTGAAAGACTCGGCAGATGATCTCTTTAGTATGAACAACCTTGACTCGTTTATTGCGCAAGAATCTGTAGTGAAGGTTACTGCCTTCTTCGTTGCCATGTTACCACGCTGCCGATTTTCATTCCAGGCCTGGTACAGTAGGGACGTGAGGGGGGTGCCGCATGGTAATGAATGTCAGTTACGTTTGGAAGACACTGTCACCGTGATGTAACTACATACTTGTTTCCCGAGTCCGGGTCCGGTTGATTGAGCCACTAAAGCATTCATCGTCACACGCATTGACAATCTGGTCTATTGGCTTGGGGACTGTGCATTCCTCCCATATTCCTCCTGTGTTGCTTACGGAGGCATTTACCCAACATAACTCCAGCCAGAACACATTCAAAGCCAGTACATCCGTTCTGAGCAGCTCGGCCCGGTTCAAAGCTGTCCTTCTTACTGGTATTTATGCGGATCCGAACAATCGAGCGCCATGCCAGACAGCCATGCCAGACCTTCTCTCATTGAACCAGCTCATCGCAGAGAGGGTTCGCGAGTACCCCGATCTCCATCTGCTCGCCATCCCCGACAAGAACTTCAACGTACGTCGCTCTTGACTGCCATCGAATATGCCTCAGCTCACCCGGATCGTAGTACATAAAATATACCATCGCAGAACTTGATGCGGCTGCGTCTCTCCTTGCGAACTACCTTAGAGACACTGGCATCCTCCTCGGTCGCGCAAAGGGCGACGCGACGAGCAGGCTGACCGTCGGTCTGTTTGGCGCGACCGACATTGACTATGTCGTCACGGAAATGACCTTGTATCGCATGGGATACTGTTCGTCCGCCCTCACTCCACTACTTGAATCCTTCACACAAAGTTTACCCAGGCGTCCTCTTTCTCTCCCCAAATAACTCGCCGGCTGCGATTGCACATCTCTTGACTGTCACCAACGCTTCGCATATTATTGTACAGGATGCATTGCTTTCTTCTGCCTCCGCTGCCTTGTCCCACTTCGCTGACTCATCCTCCGTGGCAATTGTACATCAACCACCCTCCGATGTATTCAGCGCCAATGCACGCGTCGCACACCCAGACAAGACTCACTGGAATCCACCTCTTACCCCCGACGCCGAGTTTCTCCTCCCCGTTACTATTATTCATTCG
>JBBPLG010000606.1:0-16549 GCA_038089695.1 Xanthoconium separans | reverse complement strand
AATTAATTTGGCAGAAGAGAACTTGCTAGATGTAGTGGAAACATTTGTACAAATGTATGCAATGAAAAGTTGCTCAGCATGAAAATTGTATTGCATAGCGACTATACAAACAGAGCAATTGGAACAAGCATGGCTGAGCGTGACAACAATGGAGGGGGTCCAGGGTTGCCCGGAGGGCCGTGGTATAGATAACTGTATTGACTGGTTCTGTAGTGGTCGATCACGAACATTGGATATGGCGGTAACCAGATCATCATCTCCAGCGCGGCCCGTCCCGACATCTTTGCAAATGCACGACAGTTACAAGAAGTATGTGCGCTTGTTGATGGGATGATATCGAACATGCGAAACTGAACCGATGATGATAGGGTGCTAGTCTCATCGGTTCGGGAGATGGATGTGGGACGATCTGGACCGTCGTGAAAGTAGATGGTGGCTATTAGTGCGTCGGGTTGCAACTCTTTTCCCCATCCCTGTTGACATTGATTCCGCGAAGTCTCCAAGCTCCGCTTGTGCCCTATGTTTGGGAGCTCCCTGTTGCCGACGCGCCGGTATTAATATTCATTTGCCATGCATGCACGAATGCCTCTCATGCTGATTCATCACAGATCGGTCTTGTGCGCCATACTGCGGAGGACAACATCAAGTGGACATTCGAGCTTTTCGACGATTTCTAAGAAACATCGCTGCGCTACCTGAGGAGCAAGTGCGTATGAGAGATTAGAAGAAAAGGTCGGCCGTATGCACATTATGTCAGAGTCTTGCGAACTTGTTGTCCAGAGGAGTTGTGAATGTGAATGGAATGTCCCCATGCCCGAATCCAATGTCATCTCTGCTGGTCTGTCCCAGTACAATACAACCTTTCATTGACCTTGAGGTTCCTCTGTCCCACAGAAACAAGCCGAAGAATCTCTGAATCTAGGATCCATTGGCTGTGTAACCTGGTAGGATGAATGAACTTCCGAATCTTGGGGGATAATCTGCATCGAAAACTACTCAATAATGAACTTTCGGGACGTGCTTTCACTTAATGACCAATATATCCGAGGTCCGTCCCATCCGCAGGGCTCTCTTCATCAAACCAATGGCAAGCAAAGATGTTTGACATGGTGGACTGTCCGTGTCTCGCCTACGCGGTGGATCCGGTAGCGCGTTCAATTTGGATGAGTATCAAGAAGAAGCGCGAGCGAAAGCAAAACAGATCAGATTTCCAAATATTGGTAGCTTCTCCGATGTTGGTTAGTGAACTAATGACCCACGTCTCCTGGAAAGAGGATTGCTTCCGACCGCATATGTAGCCGCGGACGAAGAAAATAATTGTTCCAACACACTCGCCCAGCTGCCGTCGACAAATCCCTTTGATTAAGCGCCAGGCTCCTACTTAAATAAAGCGTAATGTTCATTTTTGCGGCGGATAGCACAGATTGGGGCCCACGATCGGCAGAGGGATCCAGACCATCGCGGAATGATACAAATAAAAGATCGTCACAGCAGAAGGGGTCAGACATGGCTGGCGCACGTCGAGTCACTTACACATCCCGACTCGTCCCAACCTCCATCTGTATCTCTTCGAAGTCCTCCAAATCCTCGTTCGGACCAGCAGCCACGAACACCATCGTATTGGCCACCAACAATCCAAATGCGGTGTCAACGTCTTCACGTCTACCTCGAGCATCGCGCGCATACAACTCCTGCATAGTCAAGACGAATTGAGGAGTGAGCGTGTAGATGGGTACGTATTCCACCGTGATCAACAGGAGTAGACGCCATGCTGATGGTGGATTTCCGAATGCAGAGAGTACATTGGCAAGGTTGAAAACAAGATGCTGTCACGAACACAAATGTTGCTGTCAGCTCAGAGAGCATTCGGCCCACCTTAGGCGGCATGAAACAGTGAAACAGGGAGGTACACAAGAAAAGAGAGTATGTCTTGTTTGACAAGTAGGCCCATGTACCGATTAAGTTGCCATGCATTTGTGGCACGGTACATTTGACGTGACTGCTGCACGACTTGGACGATCGCGATGATGCAGGTCGTTCCACCCCGCATGATTTGAAAACTGACGGCCATGTTCGACCAGGTGGATTCTGCAGGTCCCAGCATGCAATATGAAACATTAAGGATCTGGAGAATTTGCGCTAGTGGAGTGTACTTCGGTTCAGCTAGCACTTCCAGACCAGGTAAATTCTTCGGAATGCTGTCGACGATGACAGCAATGAGTGTGGCGATCATAACCGCAGAATACAGTGTCAGAAGAGTGCCGAGGATGAGCTCTGATCGATTATACATTGCCCATATGCGCAAGATCACCAAATCTCGAGTTGCTCATGAGAACCCGTGCCTTTTCTGCAGCAAAGATACGGAGCAACTTATATTCGGCTGCTGCATAAAAAACAACGAATGCCCATGCACTCATGATACCGATCACTTGACCTTGAAAACCACTGTTAACAACAGGATACCTTTGGGCGGGTGGACTCACAACTGTTTGACAGGCCTCAGCTCTGTAACACCACGGAGACCACCATGTTTGTTAGTGTTAAAAGTCACAAAAAAAATACAATACCTTTGCACTGCCAGGTAACAAGGCAGTTCCTACTTGAGGCGGGTTTACAATTCGATCAATCTCACGTTTAAATCCCAGAGACAGAATGCAGATACTCTGATGAGCCGCCTCGTGTTAGTTGAACGAGTGTGTCTGACAACAACCATGGACTTACAGGACAGCGAACAAGCCAAAATAGCAAACCTGTCATGATGCCGAGTTCGCTGCAAGTTATGGAGATGCGCCTAACAGTTCTATGCGTACGGAAACGAATAGCATTGACACCCACATCCAAGGTTTGTTCCAGGAGGTTATCAGAAACACATCGCATGTATTCTATGTAGAGGGATATCAGTGTGATAATCTCATACATCGCGGGGAGCGTTGATACCTCATTTGAGAATGTAAGAACTGACGATGGGCTCCGAGTCACTATAATAACGTCAACACAGATAGCAACTGCGGCATGCTTGTAACACGAATCTCTCACGAGAGAAGAATGAACATACTAGACAAGCTGCTGAATGGCAGTCAGCGTGGCTAGCAGCACATCTGGGTCGGCTTCAGGGGACATGGTACCTTAATGAAGTGTGCTAAAGACACTCCACCTTCACAAGTGGCAACCCTATGACACATTGGGTGGAGTTAAATGAGCGATAGGACCCTGTCACAGCCGTGATTGGTGGGGTCAGCATGAGGAACCAGTGAGGAGCCCCACATACAATACTGATTGTAATTGTTCTAAACTAAGTCGAGTTGGGTTGGAACAAAGAGCCCTGTATTGTTTTACCTAGTATTTTGTTGTCGATGCGTTGTTGGCTGCGCTAACGGGTCTCCTTGATGCTCTTGGCACCCAACCTGCTCACCAGTTCGGTGGCTAACTGAAGGTTGGAACGAACGAGCTGGGAGAGATGGTTTTGCCGGTAGCCGAGGGTGAAAGGTTCTTCGCCTTTAGCCTCCTTGACAAGATCCCAGCGATACAACGGGCAGTAACCCGAGTCAACTGCAAGTTCCGTCTCCTTCAACAACTCAAGCGCCGGGGAATTTTCTGTAGTATGGTAGGCGGTAACAACGGGTGGGCCCTTGTACCTGTCCACTTCCATCATGGCTTGCAGGACCTGTAGCGACACTAGCAACGTAGACATCACCGTGGTTCATATCATACAAGCCAACATCTTGTTTGCAACGGTGTGGATCGGTTGCATTGCGGGATGAATAGGGCAGAGTATCTAGGATAAGGATGTTGATGTCGAGGCCAGATGCTATGGCGCGGTGTAAATCCGATGATCCAAGATCGTAGGCCCAAGCGTCTGAACTAAAAATCCAGCTGACTTGGAAAGGAAGTATGCTTTCGATGCAAGCATGCGATCAATCAGTATGTTGGAAAGCTGTGAAGACTCCAACGCTGCAGTCAGTTGAGCACCAACAATACGGCTCTTTAACTTGTAACCACTGAGCGAGAAGTCGGTGCAAGTCGGTGTCGAGTTCCTCGAGAGCCATCAGCGACTGCACGGAGTGGATGAGCTGACCCCGTTGATCGAGCTGACCCCATATCCAACTCAGCGCATACTCTGGACTTGTGGTTATCTTGCCCTGCGTAAGAACCAGGTCAAAAGAATTTGATGTCTCCAAGCGTGAACCAAATACGTGGGTCAAGATTTTGATATAAAGACTCGTACCTTGGCATGCGAGGGACTGAAGGAAGTGATTAGGAAAGGGCCTCATGCTGGATGCGCAACGGTGATGCGAGGGGAATGTTGTTTGCACACCTGTGAGTGTGCCTGGCGCCCCTGCAGTGCATCGAGGATGTTGAGATAAAGCGGAGTCCATTTAGTGTTAGAACGACGGAGCTGTTCTAGCACAAGCACTCGAGAACCTGAGGAGGGAATAGCGCACAAGATCTGAGAAGGCAAGAGAGGAGAGAGCGACCCGACGGAGACGAACGATACGCCGTGGATCTGCGAGAAGCTGGGAATGTGTCGAAGAGCAAAGACTACAGTACTTAGATGTCTATCACCGCGGAGCGTCAAAGAAAGGCAGGGCCAACGAGTGCGAATCGATCTGGACAGGGCAGTGGATTCGTAAAATTGGTGGAGAGCTGAGATAGGCTCTAGTGCACGGGTACGCCTTTCCCGAAGAGTGTTGGTGCTCTTATTGACGTCGTCATTAGGCTTATTGGAGGTGTAGGTGACACTCAGGGAAGTGAGATTTCGGACAACAAGAACGGCTGTACGTCTTCTTGAGCAATGTCTGCGAGTGAAGCACCGGATAGCTCATAAAAGACGCGTATGACAGCTTTTCTGTCTGTGCGGGCAAGCCGAGAAACAAGGAGGGCATTGTCATGGGCTTCTTGTGGCGTGTGGAAACCAATAAGAAAGGGAATGCGGATTGGAGGAGGGGGAGAGAGGAGAGCTCTGCAGGGAGGAATACGAGACGGAGAGCTGCCTGGGACGTGAGAGAGGAAGTGAAGGAAGCGAGGGATGTGCCAAGTGCGAGCCGGAGTATGAACACACCCAGATCACCAGTGGAGTGAACTGTTACTGTTGCACTGGGAGAGGATGTGTCTAAGAGGGCCTCGTAGCACTCAGCGAAAGGGGAATCTGGTGTATGTATTAAGTACGATTATGCAAGAAAGGCTACGCAACAGACGCGGCTGTGATCGCGGCCATGGCAGTTAATGCAAGGACGAGCAAACTAGACGAGACCTTTGATTGTCTGCAATGTATGGGCGTCAGGCAGTAGTAGGCGCGCCAACAGCTATCACAAAGAGATTTCAAATCCCGTCCGTATGAGTCTCCCGTCCCCGTCAGGTGGCGTCCGGTATTTACCGGGTCATCGGAGAAGTCCGAGGCAAAAACGTCTGGGACCAGGGCTAACTCTAGGCCACATCTCATCGTCCGTAGACGAACAAATTGATTTCCCTGCCGTTTGGCGGGAGGACCATGTGGATGAAATGCGTCTTGACGCGCTGACAAGGACTCAGACTGTCCTTCAGGTGTTGCGGTGCGTTTCGAATCGACGTTGCGCAATCGTTTTTGGTGATGCTCTTGTGGTTCTACGGGAACCCTGCACTCATGTGGTAAGCATTGATGCACCTGCGTGCTTTTCGTGGATGATAAACCATCGCGTGTTTGTTTCGCAGCCTCGCTCGACGATGTTGGTGGCGGCTTTGCTGTCGATCTCGCCCTGATCACTTTCGGCGATGCCTTCACGCGATGTATGTATCTCCGTCAGCTGTGTGGCAATGAAATGCGTCTATAGGACCCGCCGACGAGGGCTCGCGTAGTCCCTCATGATTTGTTGCGGTTCATCTCGAATCGACGTGTTGTTGTTTTTGGTGACGTTCTTGCAGTTCTGCGGGAAGCTTGCTCTCGCCATGGCCTTCCTTCAGCGGCAGGCGATGATGCAGCATCATGTTTTGCATGAATGACGGCCCATCTGTTTTCGGGGGTGTGTGCATTCAGTCGATGTCGCACATGGGTATCCCACCTTGTACCAGGATATGGCATGCGCTCCAAGAAGTCCTGGATTGGTACACGTACTTTTCGACCCCGAGATGATACAGCAGATTGTCGGGTGGCCCATCTGCAACCCAACCCACCGACAATAGAATGCGGCTGCGTGCAGTTTTGCAGGGCACACAGCGAGTTGGCAATGCGGACTTTGTCGATGAGGATGTTTACGATTTGTCGGTGCATATTGCATGTGTGTCGGTGATCTGAGGGATGTCTGGCCTTGGTGCACTTGACCTAGCTAAGTATGTGGCTAAAAGCTCTGGTTCACTCAGAGTGTGATGGAACCTATGCTACTAGCAGCTTTCTTGGTGCCGTTTGATACATGTTTCCATCGATGTGGCGCATGTAGACGTTAAATTCCTACCAGTAGTGCTCTTTCTCGCCTGTAATGTATGAAATTCTGTCTAGACAACTTGAACCTGGTACCACATAATGATCGTCCCCACTTTACGCGCTCCTCAGCCGAATATTGGCAATGTCAGAACAATACGCATTGAATACTTCTGTGATTCCTCGTGACCGTACCATTCCGAGATAACGCGAGAAGGTCGAGTTTCTCCACCTAATGAGCGACATTCGCTTCAACCTATGACATTTTCGGTTTTAAAGCGTACCAATTCACGTTAGTCTAATTGTTTGGTCGGACCGCCAACTTGGCTAGGGCCATCATGCCCCCACCGCAACATCGAGGCTTCTAGACCTTCAGATATGATTCCAAACGGTCACAGCAAGCAGGTAACTGGCGTTCTACCGTGATCGAGACGAGTTTCTGATCATTTCAGTTCCCTCGATGGCGACCTTCATGGTGTCACATAACAGTCATGCACGAGCACCTCATCTTTATTTTCCATTGTGTGGTTCTGACTGAATCGCGTACACATCCTTCGTCCTCGCTCCGGTAGTATTTCGTGAACTTGTTCGGACGCGAAAAGAATACGACATGTCAAATGATCCGGCTTGCACTATCCCCGACTTCATCCTTGACGTACATCGACAGGCTGTGTGGTTAAGGTGGTCTTGAATGGCTAGTCTCGGATTGATCGGTGATATCATTCTACTCGGCTCGTCAATCGACGCTCGTCTCCCAAAGTGGACAAACGGGCACTGCCCGAAATACAATCTGGGGTGTTGCTTGGCAATTGAAGGACGGTGTTACTGTAAACATCCTGATTCCTGGATGGTTCGCACGCCAGTGGCCCGCTGAACTCCAATGTTTCTTGGCCGCACTTTCCGCTTTAGCTGATGCTCGCTTTGCGAACGTATAAATACCAGCCATGATGCAGAGGGTGCAGCCTATCAGCACACTTACTTGATTCACAATGGCTCCTTTCGTCCCTGACGGTATATACCACATCCGCAACGTCGAGTTCAGCGAATGCGTCGCTGAGCTCGTTAATGGTATCCCATATGGTCCAATCGCCGCAACCCGTGATAGTGGCAATCCTGATGAACTGGTTCGTCGCGCTATTCTTTGTAGATAACTGCATTGACTGGTTCTGTAGTGGATGATCGTAAACCATGGATTTGGCGGTAACCAGATCACCATCGAGAGTGTGTCCACTCCCGGAAGCTTTGTAAATGCACGACAGATCCAAGTACGTGCGCTCGTTGATGGGATGATATCAAACATGCGAAACTGAACCGATGATGATAGGGCGCTAACCTCGTCGGTTCCAGAAATAGGACGATCTGGACTGTCGTGAAAGTAGATACTGGCTATTAGTGCGTCGGGTTGCATTTCTTTTCCCCACCATGTTGACATTGATTCCACCAAGCCTTCAATCTCCGGATGCGAACTTTGTTTGGGAGCTCCCAAGGTGTCCTGGGATGGTAATAATATTCATTTTGCTATGCATGAACACTTCTCAGGTTGATTCATCACAGATTGTTCTTGTGCACCACACTGCGAGGGACAACACCAAGTGGGAATTTGACCGTGTCGACGAGTAAGAAACATCGCTGTGTTACCTGAGGAGCAAGTGGGTATGACAGATTAGAAACAGGAAAAAAAAAAGGCCGTATGTACATTATGTCAAAGTCTCGCGAATTTGTTGTCCAGAGGAGGTGTGAATGTGAATGGAATGTGCCCATGCCCGAATCCAATGTCATCTCTGCTGGTCCGTCACGGTACGGTCCAACCTTTCATTGGCCTCGAGGTTCTTCTGTCCCACAGAAACAAACTGAAGAACTTACGATTCACGAAGGATCTCTGAATCTTGGAGCCATTGGCTGTGTAACCTGGTAGGATGGATTCAACTTCGGGGATAATCTGCATCGAAAACTACTCAATATTGGTAGCTTCTCCGACGTTGGTTAGTGAACTACTAGTGACCCACGTCTCCCGCATATGTAGCCGCGGACGAATAAAATATTTGTTCCACCACACTCGTCTAGCTGCTATCGACAAAACCCTTTGATTGAGTGTCAGGCTCCCACTTAAATAAAGTGTGTGATATTGGGGCCTACGACCCTCGCGGAATGATACAAATAAAAGATCGTCACAGCAAAAGGGGCCAGACTTGGCTGGCGCACGTCGAGCACCTACACATCCCGACTCGTCCCAACCTCCATCTGTATCTCTTCGACGTCCTCCGAATCCTCGTTCGGACCAGCAGCCGCGAACACCATCGTATCAGCCACCGACAATCCGAACGCGATGTCGACGTCTTCACGTCTACCTCGAGCATCGCGCGCATACAGCTCCCGCATGCTCAACACGAATCGAGGAATGAACACATAGATGGGCACGTATTCCACCGTGATCAACAGGAGCAGACGCCATCCCGATGGTGCATTTCTGAATACAGACAGTATGTACATTGGCAAGGTTGAAAAGCAAGATGCTGTTACGAACACAAATGTTGCTGTCAGCTCAGAGAGCATTCGGCCCACCTTAGGCGGCATGAAACGATGAAACTGTGTGGTACACAAGAAAAGAGTGTATGCCTTGCTTGACAAGGGGGCCCATGTACCAATTAATTTGCATGCATTTGTGGCACGGTATATTTGAAGTGACTGCTGCACGACTTGGACGATCGCGAGGATGCAAGTCGCTCCACCATGCGTGATTTGAAACCCGATGGCCACGTTCGACCAGGTAGATTCTGCAGGTCCCAGCACGCAATATGAAACATCGAGAATCTGGAGAATTTGCGCTAGTGGAGTGTACTATCGGTTCGGCTGGCAAGTCCATACCAGCTAAGTTCTTCGGAGTGCTGTAGACGATAATAGCAACGAGTGTGGCGATCATAACCGCAGAATACAGTGTCAGAAGAGTGCCGAGGACGAGCATTGATCGATTATACATTGCCCATATGCGCAAGACCACCAAATCTCGAGTTGCTCATGAGAGCCCGTGCCTTTTCTGCAGCAAAGATACGGAGCAACTTACATTCGGCTGCTGCATAAAAAACAACGAATGCCCATGCACTCATGATACCGATCACTTGACCTTGAAAACCACTGTTAACAACAGGATAGCTTTGGGAGGGTGGACTCACAATTGTTTAACAGGCATCAACTCTGTAGCGCCGTGGGGATGACGAGGACGTACGTCTATTAATACCCAATTCACCATGTTTGTTAGTGGTAAGAGTCGCGAGAAGATACCTCTGCACTGCCAGACAACAAGGCAGTTCCTACTTGAGGCGGGGTCACAGCTTGATCAATTTCACGTTAAAATCCCAGACATACAGAACGCAGAGAGTCTGAGGTGCCATCTCGTGTTAGCACCAAGTGTGTATGACACTGGACTTACAGGAGGGTGAGTAAGCCAAAATAGCGAACCTGTGAAGATACTGAGTCCGATGCGTACGGAAACGAACAGAGTTGAAACCCACGACTGATGCCAGTGAGTCACCTTAGTAGCTAAGCGTCCCCTTATATTATAAATTCGCACGAGTGAGCCTCGCCCGCCGTCCCTCGGCACTGCGTGACATCGTTCAACGTTCAACGTTCAACGCTCGTTCTCCGCCCGTCTACCATCGCCATGCCATCCTTCCCGCTCATCTCGCTCACCGCTCCCTGCCACCTGCTTGGTCTCACCCATCGCCCCCTCGTTACCCACCCGCGCTCTCGCCTACTAATGGCGAATTGGGGACAGGTTGCGTTCATCCCCCTTTTTCATTGGCTGATCCTGCAGAGTCAGCCTGCATGTGGACACCACCATCGAGGACGAGGACGGCCACACGGCGACAAAAGCAATGATGCATTCACCTCACGCCTCCGCCTCCGCCACCACCACCACCAGGATGAGGACGAAGGTGATGACACCGTGAGGGTGTCAGCCTCGGCGCCGCCCACCTCCCAGCGCTACCACCGCCAGGACGAGGACGAGCGCGGCGACACGCCAACGACACCAACGCAATGTCATCGGCAGCACAACAACACGACAGCGACGTGGTACCGTCGGCGGCGCGAATGGCAGTGCATGTATTTTCGCTTTTTACCAATTCAAGGGGCCTAGTCTACTTAATTGTTTGGTCCGACTGCCAACTTGATCAGGGCGGATGATCATACCCCCACCGCAGCCTCGAGGCTTCTGAAATTTCACAAATGGTTCCAACAAGCTGGTGACTGGCGTTTTACGGTGATCGAGCCGTCTTCTAATCATTTCAGTTCCCTCGACGGTATCGACGACTTCATGGTGCCACATATCAGTCATTTGCGAGCACCTCATTCATGTATTATCATTGTTACTTTTCGTTGTATGGTTCTAACTGAATCACGTAGCACATCCTTCGTTCTCGTGCTCCAGTGGTATTTTGCGAGCTTCTTCGGATGCGAAATGGCCATATCAAATGATCCAGATTGCACTATCCCCAACTTCATCCTTGACGTACATCGACAGGCTGTGGCTAGGGTGGTCTCATGGCTAGTCTCGGAGCATCGAAGATTGATCGGTGATAGCACTCTACTCGGCTCGTCAATCAACGTTCGTCTCCCAAAGTGGATAAATGGTGCCTGAAATACAATCTGGGGTGTTGCTTCAGTAAGTAGTATCTTACAAACACCTAGACAATGGAAGAGTTTCTGTAGACATTCTGGATGATTCGCACGCCAGTGGACTGCTGAACTCTACAGTACTTCTTTGCCGCACTTTCCGCTTTCGCCTTTGCGAACGCATAAATACTAGCCATGATGCTGGAAAGTGCACCAACAATCGGTGCACTCACCTATTTGATTTATAATGGCTCCTTTCGTCCCTAATGGTGTATACAAAATCCGCAACGTCGAGTTCAACGAACAAGTCGTTGAGCTCGTTAACGGTAATCCAGCGGGTCCAATCGCCGGAGACTCTGATAGTGGCAAAGTTGATCAACTGGTTTGTCACGCCGTCCTTTGTGGAGCACTCTATTGACCGGTGCAGTAGTGGTTGATCGAGAACGTTGGAGTTGGCGGTAACCAGATCACTATTGAGAGCAAAGCCGCTCCTGGAAGCTTTATAACTGCACGACAGATCCTAGTAGGTGCACTTGTTGATGGGATATTATCAAACATGCGAGACTGAACGGATGATGATAGGGCCCTGCCCTCATCAGTTCCACAGATAGGATGGTCTGGACCGTCGTGAAAGTAGATCATGGCTATTAGTGCGTCGAGTTGCATTTCTTTTCCCCATTTCTAATGACATTGAATTCTTACAAAGTCTTCAATCACCGGATGCGAACTTTGTTTGGCAGCTCACTGGTAGGCACTTGATGCCGGTATGTAATATTAATTTGTCATGCATGCACGAATACCTCTCACGTTGATTCACCACAGATTATTCTTGTGCACCACACTGCGAAGGGCAACACCAGGTGGACATTCGAACGTGTCGAGTAATAAACATCGCTGCATTACCCGAGGAGCAAGTGGGTATGACATATTAGAAAAGGGCAAAAAAAACATTGGTTGTATGTACGTTAAGTCAGAGTCTTGCGATCTTGTTGTCCAGAGAGGTGTGAATATAAATGTGAACGACGGAATGTGCCGATGCTCGAACCGAATGCGATTTGGATGAATGAGGAAACGTGAGTAAAACAGACTAGATGGAATGTTGGTAGCTTCTCCGACATGCTTTAGTGACACATCCTTGCGAAGACGGATTGCTTCCGACCCTATATGTAGTCGCGGACGAAGAAAATGTTTGTTCTAATACAAAACTCTTTGATCAAACGCCAGGTTTCTACTTATTTAAATGTTCTGCCTGTCCGGAATGATGCAAATGGAAGATCGTCACAGTAGAATGGGTCAGACATGGCTGACGCACGTCGAGTCACCTACACATCCGACTCGTCCCAACCTCCATCTGTATCTCTTCGACGTCCTCCGAATCCTCGTTCGGACCAGCAGCTGCGAACACCATCGTATCGGCCACCGACAAACCGAACGCGGTGTCGACGTTTTCACATCTACCTCGAGCATCGCGTGCATAGAGCTCCCGCATGCTCAAGACGAATCGAGGAGTGAACGTGTAGATGGGCACATATTCCATCGTGACCAACAGGAGCAGACGCCATCGAATGCAGTACATTGGCAAGGTTGAAAAGCAAGATGCTGTCACAAACACAAAGTTGCTGTCAGCTCAGAGAACATTCGGCCCACCTTAGACGGCATGAAACAATGAAACTGGGAGGTATACAAGAAAAGAGAGTATGCCTGGCTTGACTAGCAGGCCCATGTACTGATTAAGTTTCCATGCATTTGTGGCACGGTACTTTTCGTTTCCCTACATGGGAACCCGGTCGGTGGAATCTGATATCTCCAAGTTCCTGGGTCAAGATTTGTGATGCGAGGGAATGTTATTTGCACCACGAACCAGGTCGAGCAAATTGGGCGGGCTAACTCGCTCGATGTCAGCCGGCCAAACGCTGTGAACGGACACCTGTGAGTGTGCCTGGCGCTCCCGCAGTGCATCGACGTTGAGATAAAGCGGAGTCCATTTAGTGTTAGAACGACAGAGCAGCTCTAGTACAAGCACTCGAGAAGCTGAGGAGAGAATAGTGTACAAGATCTGGGAAGGTGAGGGATGAGAGAGCAACCCGACGGAAACAAACGACACGCTGTGGATCTGCCAGAAGCTGGGAATGCATCGAAGATCAAAGACTACAATACTTGGATGCCCATTTCGCGAGCTTGTTCGGACGCGAAGAGGCTTTCTCAAAATACGACATATCAAATGATCTGGATGCACTATCCCCGACTTCATCGATCATCCTTGGCGTACCTCGACAGGGTCTTGAATGGCTACTAGTCTCGGATTGATCGGTGATATCATTCTACTCGGCTCGTCAACCGACGCTCGTCTCCTGGCAAAGCGGACAAATGGGGACTGCCCGAAATACAATGTGAAGATGCTGACACCGTGCACACCAGTGGGCTGTTCAACTCCAGTGCTTCTTGGCCGCACTTTCCGCTTTAGCTGATGCTCGCTTTGCAAGCGTATAATTATATAAATACCAGCCGTGATGCTGGAAAGTGCAGCATCCAGTACACTCGCCTACCTTGATTCACAATGACTACTTTCATCCCTGACGGTATATATAAAATCCGCAACGTCGAGTTCGAACAAGTCGCTAAGCTCTATAAGGGTATCCCATTTGGTCCAATCGTCGGAGGCTTTGAGAATGGCAGTCCTAATGAACTGGTTTGTCACGCTATTCTTGGTAGATAATTGTATTGACTGGTTCCGTAGTGGAGGATCGTAAACCAGGGACTTGGCGGTAACCAGATCACCATCGAGAGCGTGTCCAGTCCCGGAAGCTTTGCAAATGGACGAGAATTCCAAGTACGTGCGCTCGTTGATGGGATGATATCGAACATGCGAAACTGAACGGATGATGATAGGGTGCTAACCTCGTCAGTGCCAGAAATTGGATGATCTGGACCGTCGTGAAAGCAGATAATGGCTATAAGTGCGTCGGGTTGCAGTTCTTTTCCCCATCCCTGTTGACATCGATTCCACCAAGTCTTCAATCTCCGGATGCGAATTTTGTCTGGCAGCTCCCTGTCCCTATGGACAATGTGCCGGTATTAATGTTCATTTGCTATGCATGCATGAACACCTCTCAGGTTGATTCATCATAGATCGTTCTTGTACACCACACTGCGGAGGACAATACCAAGTGGATATTCGAGCGTGTCGATGGGTAAGAAACATCGTTGCGTTACCTGAGGAGCAAGTGGGAAAGGTTGGTTGTACGTACATTATGTGAGAGTCTTGCGAACTCGTTGTCCAGAGGTGTGAATGTAAATGGAGAATGTGTCATCCGGCCCACTTTTGATTGACCTCGACATTCCCCTATCCCACAGAAACAAGCTGAAGAACCTACAAAAGATCTCTGAATCTGGGAGCCATTGGCTGTATAACCTAGTAGGATGATGAGCTTCACCTTCGGGGATAACGTGCATCAAAACTACTCAATTGCCAAATATTGGTAGTTTCTCCGATGTTGGTTAGTGAACTAGTGACCCACGTCTCCTGACAAGAGGATTGCTTCCGACCGCATATGTAACCGCGGACGAAGAAAGTATTTGTTCCAACACACTCGTCCAGCTGCCGTCAACAAAACCCATTGATTAAGCGTCAGGCTCCTACTTAAATAGTGTAATGTTCATTTTTGCGGCGAATAGCGCAGATTGGGGCCCACGATCGGCAGAGGGATCCAGACCCTCGCGGAACCATACAAATAAAAGATCGTCACAACCGAAGGGGCCAGACATGGCTGGCGCACGTCAAATCACCTACACATCCCGACTCGTCCCAACCTCCATCTGTATCTCTTCGACGTCCTCCGAATCCTCGTTCGGACCAGCAGCCGCGAACACCATCGTATCGGCCACCGACAAACCGAACGCAGTGTCGACGTCTTCACGTCTACCTTGAGCATCGCGCGCATAGAGCTCCCGCATGCTCAAGACGAATCGAGGAGTGAGCGTATAGATGGGCACATATTCCACCGCGATCAACAGGAGCAGACGCCATCCCGATGATGGTACACTTCCGAATATGGCCAGCACGTTGGCAAGGTTGAAAAGTAAAATGCTGTCACCAACACAATGTTACTATCAGCCCAACATTCGGCAAGGAGACCGCCAAAAGTCGCATGAAACTGGGACGTACGCAAGAAAAGAGAGTATGCCTTGCTTGACAAGCAGGCCCATGTACTGGTTAAGTTGCCATGCCTTTGTGGCACGGTACATTTGAAGTGACTGCCGCACCACTTGGACAATCGCGAGGATGCAGGTCGTTCCACCTTGCGTGATTTGAAAACCAACGGCCACGGTCGACCAGGTGGGTTCTGCAGATGCCAGCGAGCAATACGAAAAATCGAGTATCTGCTCAATTTGGGCTGCGGAAAAGCCAACGGACATGGTGGTAGTACAGCTCGTTAGTAGAGTGTACTATCGGTTCGGCTAGCACGTCCATACCAGGTAAATTCTTCGGAATGCTGTTGACGATGACAGAAAGGAGTGTGGCGATCATAACCGCAGAATATAGCGTCAGAAGACTGCCGAGGACGAGCTTCGATCGATTATACATTGCCCATATGCGCAAGACCACCAAGACTCCAGTTACCCAATCAGAGCTCTTTTCTGGAGGTAAGATACGGAGCAACTTACATTCGGCTGCGGCATAAAAGACAAAGAATGCCCATGCACTCATGATACCGATTACTTGACCTTGGAAACCTCCGTTAACAATAGGATACGTTTTGACGGGTGTACTCACAACTGTTCAACAGACCTCAGTTTCGTAGCGCCACTGCGGCGATGAGAACGTACGTCTATTAGTACCCAATTCACCACGTTTGGTAGTGTGAAAAGTCACGAGAAAAATACCTTTGCGCCGCCAGGTAACAAGGCAGTTCCTACTTCAGGCGGAGTTACGGTTTGTTCAGTCTCACGTTTAAATCCCAGACATACAGAGTGCAGATACTCTGATGAGCCACCTCGTGTTAGCATCGAGTGTGCCTGACAGTCACGGACTTACATGACATTGAACAAGCCAAAATAGCGAAGCTGTGACGATGCTGAGTTCGCTGCAAGTCATGGCGATGCGCCTAACAGTTCAATACGTACGGAAACGAACAGCATTGACACCCATGTCCAGGGTTTGCTCTAGGGGGTGATCAGAAACACATCGCCTTGACAAGTGGTCGTCTGCTGACCCAGATGTATTCTATCTAGAGGGATATCAGTGTGATATCTCATACATCACGGGGAGCGTTGATACCTCGTTGGAGAGTGTAAGAACTGAGGATATAAAGTCACTATATGATATGGAAACAGAACTTGTGTATGGCTCACTATAATCATACCCAACAGCAACACAGACGGCAACTGCGACATGCTTGTAACATGAATCTTTCACAAAAGAAGAATGAACATACGAGACAGGTTGTTATTCTGCTGAATAGCAGTCAGTGCGGCCAGCAGCTGCTGCAGCATATCCGGATCGGGTTCAGAGGACATGGTGTCTTGATGGAAGTGTGCCAAAGACTC
>JBBPLG010000605.1:0-16559 GCA_038089695.1 Xanthoconium separans | reverse complement strand
CTGTGTCAACGATGAGGACGGCTCGCTGGATGAAACCCATCGTCCCCCCTTGTCGACGTCTGCCCCCCATCCTCAGGCCGCCGATCAGCAAAATAGATAAAATCTGACTAGGTCTTGCAGGGCCACCGGCGAGGGCGAACTGCCTTCCGTATGGGCCGAACTGACGAATATCGGTCAGTGCGTCAGCGACATCGTCCCCCCCACGGTTGTCGAAGCGCTTGACCGATACGCGTGGGCCTATTTCGCATGCCACGGTCTCCCAGACCGGACACGACCGTTCATGTCGGCGTTTGCGCTCCACGATAGCCACTTTACGATACAACACATCATGGGGTGCGATCCGAGTTTGCGTACCTGTCTGCATGCCATACGACCGTCGGGGACGAGGAGAGCCCAGATGAAGTGATCCATCTGGCGGCGGCGATGCAGCTCATCGGGTTCCGTTTGGTGATTGGCACGATGTGGGCGGTGGACGACGGAGAGACGAACAAGATCACGTCGACGTTTTACAAGCATGTGATGGGCGCGTCTGGTCGCCTGGATTATACCCGCGCGGCGTATGCGCTGAACAGGACGATGCGGACCGTAGACGTGCCGTTGGATCAACGGATTCTGTATATCCATCTCGGTGCCTAGCTGGATGTCAAGACGTTCATGTAGTCTCCTTTGCATTGATTAGATTTCTTGGCCCGCTTCAAAGGCAATGGCTCTGCCTGAAACTACAAATAAAGTTCGTTGTATGCATCATGCTCACGGGATTGAAATATTACAATTGGGATGAGTCCGAGACCAGAATCCTACTTGTCACCAGCAGTTTTACTAGCACGCCCGCAACATGTAAAGATCATGTTAGCTGCATACCTTTCCCCTGCGCGTTGCTCGCCCATCACCATGCTCAGCGGGATTGCCTGAAGCACGATCTTCCTCGCCATTCCCGCGGGGACGAAAGCCTTGACCAGCACCATCCGTCGCATCTCCTCTCGTACTGTCTCCGCCATACGTTTCCACCACGCACTCACATACGACTCGCATTCGCACTTGTCCCGAAATACCTTTTTTTTCTCACTTGAGGCCTGTTCAACACCCTTGGTGATCTCGTCTTGTTCGCCAGTAAAGTCCAGTTCGATAAAGGTGATACCGCCACACCGAGCGGTCAGCCATTCAGGGTGTTTCCTCAACTCGGCGAGGATAACTTGGTCAAAGAACTTGAGATCCTTGCTGCGCACGGCCGACATTTGTCCGTCTAAGTGTGCGTGGCGGGTTATTCAAATCGACACTTGCAAATAGTCAAGGATAACGGAAATACACGTACGTGTACGAACGAACCGCTGCTGAATCCGTGTGCAATATTCCTTGTGCGTCCCGTTCCGCCAGTCGTACCACTGACAGGCCTGGCTGCAATAATAGGCATGTAGACAACCTGCACACCGTTTGAACCTTTTCATACGACCGGTTTTTGAACACTGCGGGGGGAGCCTTAGTATTAGAACACGTATTAGGAGCTTGAGCAGGGAGACTGAAAGTTGTTTACCATATCGTTTTGGCACGTTTGAACGTGTCTGCTGTGCATGATATCGCATTCCAGTAACCCGCGTCGCCCATCGACTGTTTCTTTCAGGATATTCCAAGCTATGCAGAGCGACTTATTTTCTGCAAGTCCGACATCCAACTTCTGTTCCATTGCGGAGTCGACAGCAAGCACAAGCTGACACAGGATGGAACGGTGGACTGAATATGCAGGGAGAACGCCGCCAAGCAACATATCCAGCGCAATTACAGGTTTCTCCGAGAATGGCCTACACTTGAGGAGCGTGGCAACGAGTCCATGTTCGAGGGCCTGTGAGAGAAAGGGGAGCCCATCCATGCATTCGATCCACGACCTCAGTAGTTTGATTGCAAGTACCATTAAATTTGAAGCTTGCTCCCGCATCTCTCCTTCCCATTCGCGGTCGACGATCAATGCGAGGGCATCAGAAGCAGTTTTCATCATCCCATGGCACAGGAGCGCGCGACGAATGTCCTCCTTCATGGAGAGTATGCAGATGATGCCCACATCATATGTAATGCATGCTAAGTCCAGTTCACCTCCGTGCGTGATTTCACCCTCGAGATGCCGGAGTGAGACGAGTGCAAGTAGTAGCTGGGTCATCCTCCAAATACTACTTGCCAAAAGGATCACGGGGCCGCCACAAGTAGGCAAGTCACTCATCAATGCATATTCCATGTCTGCTGTGGCAAGGATAAACGAGATGTCAGATATCACTGAAGTGCAACAGTAATCAATGTACTATGCCTGTCATAAACGCTCTATTGCGTAGGGATGTTGAACCAATCCTTCCTGGCTGTGAGCGTGTGGGTGATGCAGAAGTGATGAACCCCACGGCAGAACGGAGAAGACGCAAATGAGGCGGGGTCGTGTGGACGAGAATCGTACCATAGGGTCGATGCAAAGGGGAAAAGATGACGCTGGTGCATAGCGACTATTTCATACTACTTCGCCGTGCGTGGAGCTGTGAAAGAGAGAAGAGAAGGCACTTGTAAAACGCAGCAAACGCCTTACACGTATGTTTAGTTGCTAGTAGTAGACCGCTTGAAACAAGAGATGATTATGTAAGTTATTGTCGTTGCCTCGATCGATATCATCGATATCGTTGATGCTGACCCAACTTTCAACTTGCCTCCTTCAGAATGCTGCACCATCAAGACGAGTATCTATCTGAAGCTCAGTTTGATGTCAGTTCCACATCACGGTCTGATGCTGTGGTACCTCACTCATGCTATGACCCACAGAGACTCATCAACAGCGCAGATAGTAACACCCAATGGCATACCATCCCCGGCACATACACCGACATCATTGATTTCGCCCACAAGGACACGTGTAAACCAGATCAGTACCTACGCATTGTGTCCTTGATGTACGATCAGCTTGATGCGAAGAAGATACCAAAGGTGCCCGGTCCCACCTTGCCGATCGTGGCCTCCTCCTTGCTATGTCTTGCTTCCACCCTCCCTTCGTGGCTCGAGCAGCCCAAACAACGTGGCCTCTACGTTGAACAGCTCTCCCAGGGTTTCTGCACTCATTGGCATGATATCCGCCAGTGGCTGCTCTTTGTGTATGAAAAAATTGTCGTCCCAGACAACCCCGGCATTTCCATGACTCTGCGCAACTATTTCAAGGCCATCATTCTAGAGGTTTTTGGGCTCTTGCGTTCCCCGAGCCTCCAAATCTGGTCGAAATCCATCCCGACGGATCGACAAGTCATGCAAATGATCTCGACCATGTGGTTTGTCGAAACATTCGACCCTCGGTTTTGTAGCCGAGACATAGGGAAGAGCGAGCGCGAATCCTCGGTCTTCAACTTATGCCTACTCGCTTCAGTCCAGGGTGACAACTCTATGGACTGGAATGATTTATTCGACCTGTTCGAAGGAGATCCAGAGATACTTGCGCTCGTTTCACTCCAGCATCTCGCGGTTGAACTCACGCACGGAGGTGAACTGGATTTAGCATGCATTGCATGTGATTTGCGAATCATCTTCCTACTCTCCATGCAGGTGGACATTCGTCGCGCGCTCCTGGACCATGGGATGATGAAGGCTGCTTCTGATGTCCTCGCGTTGGTTGGCAGCCGTGAATGGGGAACGGACGTGCGGGTACAAGCCTCACATTTAGTTATCATCTCAATCCATCTACTGAGGTCGTGGATCGAGAGTATGGATGGGCTCCCCTTTCTCTCACAGGCTCTCGAACATGGACTCATTGCCTCACTCCTCAAGTGTAAGTCACAGTTGGCATTCTCGGAGCTACCTTATTCGCCACTGGGCACATTGCTTGGCACCATCCTCCCTGCGTATTCAGTCCACCGTTCCATCCTGCGTCAGCTTGTGCTCGCTATCGACTCTGCAATGGAACAGAAGTTGGAGGTCGGACTTTCAAAGAAGTGGTCACTCACCTTAGCTTGGAATACCCTGAAAGAAACTGTTGATAAGCGACGCGGGTTACTGGGGCGCGACATAGCGCCGAGCAAACACGTTCGAACCTGCCAAAACGACGCGGTAAATACCTCTTGCTCACGCTCCCATATACGTGTTCTGATACCAGGGCTCTCCCCAAGTGTTCGAAAACCAGTCACATGGGAAGCTTCAAACGGTGTGCAGGCTGTCTACATGCCTATTATTGCAGCCAGGCATGTCAGTGGTACGATTGGCAGAACGGGACGCATAAGCAATATTGCATGCGGATTCAGCAGCGGTTCGTTCGTACACGTAAGTGTATCTTCATCATTAGGAACACGTCGGTAGTATAACCCACCACGCACGCTTAGATGGACAAATGTCGGCCGTGCACAGCAAGGATCTCAAGTTCTTTGACCGGGTTATCCTTGCCGAGTTGAGGAAACATTCCGAACGGCTGAGCGCTCGATGTGGCAGGGGCACTTTCACCTTTATCGAACTGGATTTTACCGGTGGAATGCCAGTGGCAAGTGAGAACAGAAATGCATTTGGGTACAAGTGTGAATGTGAGTCATATGCAAGCGCGCGGTGGAAACGTATGGCGGAGATGTTCCAAGGGGGGAACAGACGGATGGTATTGGTCAGGGCTTTCATACCTGGGGGGATAGCGAGAAAGATCGTGCTTCAGGCGATCCCACTGAGCGTGGTGATGGGCGACCAGCAGGCAGGGGGAGAATATGCAGTTAACATGATCTTTACATGTTGTGGGTGTGCAAGTGAAAGTCCCAGTGCAGGCTCGTTCCCATTGTAATTTGTTAGTATGCAGCAGTGGTGAATCACTATTTTACTTTGGTAGGGTTTGGAATGCCTTTGAAGTCCCAGGCACCAAGATCGATATACCAGGATCCGTTGATCCAACAGCATGTTCACCGTGACAGTCCGCATCGTCCTGTTCAGCGCGTACGCCGCACTGTGGTATAATCCAGGTACCCGGACCCTTCACTACATACTTGTAAAATGTTGACGTGATCTTTTCCGTCTCCGTCATCCATTGCCTCGTGCTAATCATCGAACGGAATCTGATGAATTGCATCACTGCCGCAAGATGAATCATTTCATCCCGACGGTCATCGCACGGCTGGCAATCAGCTCAACCTAGGGATGGGCCACACTTCAAAAGAAAACGGAAACCAAAATGAAATGGGGACAAACATAAAGGGAGATCGACAAACGCCCAGTTGGTAGCTCGAGTAACGATCTTTTGGATGGTATTGAGAACAGGGATACTCTTCCACTCTGGTAATTCACGATCAAAGTCTGAGAGAGAACCGCCGACAAGGAAAATCAACATCAACTGACCGTGATCTTTGAGATCCAAAATGTCGGCACGCATAGCTGCGAGATTGCGATTGGGTTTCAAGCGGATGATCCCAATGTCATATGCCAGTGGGTTATTGTGAACTTCGTATCCTAACGTGCAATTTGCTTGCAAAACCTGTATGCGCTTCGGTCAAGTTGATCCTCGTTAGAACGACGATATACCTACATCTCCTGTTGCTTCATGTAAATTTAATTCGTCTTTGCGAGATTTGCGAAACTCTTCCACATATTGAGGACCACTGGCAATGACCATCCAGTGATAGAATGTTGATACCTTAAACAGCGTCCCCTTGTACTGCAATGAACATGAACGTCAGTGTTATTGCCGACACCGTCGGACGGAAAGATCCTTCTTGGACCACATCGGTGGCATTGACCAGAAACTTAATACCATCCCAGCGAGATCCCAGCCATGTATTTGAACTCACTGTTGGGATCTTGTCCAACTGATCCAAAACCGCGCATCAGGAAGCAACACGTCGTCAACTACTTGTCCTGCATATGTTGGAACTATGGGATCACCGCAAAATCCAGCAACTTCCCCAAGGCCCAGAACGACGGTGTACATGTACGAAGCGCTAGCACGCCCGCAACATGTGAAAATTAGATTGAATAGATACTCGTCCATGACCTGACTCTGTCGTCGCCAGCCCCGCGTTGTGTCCTGCATCACCACACTCAGTGGGATCGCCTGAAGCACGATCTTTCTCGACATTCCTCCGGGGAGAAAAGCCCTTACCAAGATCATTGGTCGCTTCTCATCCCTTTCCACAACCTCCGCCATGCGTTTCCACCGCGCACTCGAGTACGACTCGCATTCACACTTGATCCCAAAGGGGTCTGCAGTCTCACCTTGGGAGCTCAAGGCAACTTCGACAACCTCGACCTGTCCGCTGTCAAAATTCATTTCGATGAGGGTGATAAAAGTGTTCAGCTGTTCGCGGCGTTTCCTCAGCTCGGCAAGAATAACTTGGTCGAAGAACTTGAGATCCTTGTTATGCACAGCTGATATTTGTCCGTCTATGCGGATGTTAGTCACATCATCCACGTACGGGTGCGAACGAAGCACTGCTGAATCCGCTTGCAGTATTGCTTGTGATTCCCCTTGCTCCAATCGTACCATTGGCACTCTGGGGTGCAATAAAAGGCATGTAGACAGCCTGCACATCGTTTGAACCTTCCAATACAAGTAGTTTTTGAACACTGCGGGAATCCTTGGTGTTAGAACGCATATATGGGACAAACGAGATTTACCATGTCATTCTGGCAAGTCCGAACATATCCGTTGGGCATATCGCATTCCAGCAACCCACGTCGCTCGTTGACTGCGTCTTTCAACACGTCCCAAGCTTGGTGGAGCATTGTACTTTCTTCAAGTCTGGCATCCAACTTTCCTTCCACGGCGGAGTCGACGGCAAGCGCAAGCTGACACAAAATGGAGCGGTGGACAGAATATGCAGGAAGAATGTCGCCAAGCAACCGGCCCAGCTTGTCATTCACCGTAGGTTGGTCTGATGATGCTAATAATGCCTGACACTCTAGAAGCGAGGCAACGAGGTCCTCATCGAGAGCCTCTGAGAGAAAGGGGAGCACATCCAGGCTCTCGATCCGCATCCTCAGTATTCTGATCGCCTCGAGCATACATTCTGAGGCGTACACCCACATTTCACCTTCCCATTCTCTGTCGATGACCAATGCGAGGATATGAGAAGCGGCTGTGATCATCCCGCACTGCAGGAGTTCGCGACGAATGTCCTCATGGGAGGCGAGCATGAAAATAATCCGTAGGTCCAACGTGATGCACTGTAAATCTAGTTCATCCTCATGCGTGATTTCACCCTCGAGATGCCGGAGAGGGACGAGCGCAAGTAAATTCGGATCCCCTTTGAACGGATCCAGATCCAGCAAATTTATGCAGTCGATGGAGCCACAATCCCGAAGCGCAACGATTAGACACGCGTGGAAGACAGAGGATTCGCGTTGATTTTCTGCGGCGAACAGTCTCCGGCTACAAAACCGAGGCTCACAAGTTTCGGCAAGCCAGAGGCCGCAGATCATCTCCATGACTTGTCAATCCACCACAATGGATTTCGACCAGGTTCGGAGGTTCTTGTGGGGCAAGGGCCCAAGAAACTCCAGGATGATGGCTTTGAAAAAGTTACGTGCCTCGATGGGGGCGAAATCTTCCGGGACGATGATTTTTTCGTATGCAAAGAGCACCCACTGGCGGATGTCTGGCCAGTGAGTACATAGACCTTCGGAGAGCTGTTCTTGACAGAGACCGCGCTGTTCAGATCGCTCAAGCCACAAAGGAAGGGTGGAAGCGAGTCCCAACAAGGAAGAATATGCGATCTCGAAAGTTGAAACTGGAACGGGACCCCAAGGAACCGGGACTGGTATCTTGTTCACGTCGAGCTGGTCGTACACTAAGGCGACAATTCGCAGGTATTGGTCTGGATTACATATGTCTTGCTCGGCAAAACCAAGGACGTCGCGATACTTGGCGGGGATGGAACGCCACTGCAAGGTATCTGTGCTGTTGATGAGTCTCTGTAAGGCCACATCGTGGGTGAGTTCTACAATGCTGGACCAATTGTACTGACATGAAAATCAGCTTCAGAGAGAGATTCAGCTTTATGCGAAGGAGGCCCCGTTTTGACGACAACGAGGGTGAAAATTGAGTGGCATATTAATTTGGTCACATCCCGGATTCTCCATGTCGATCATTGTCACGCCAGAACCGCAGTCACTATCTACCAATTCTTCGAGTGCCGTTCATCACCAGTGTCCTTCGACGCTTCATGTACTATATGTGACACGACCTAGACTTACTTTGTGGTGTAGGGTCCCATGACGTAACAAAATTTCTCATTCGCAAAGACAACTCGAACATACGCATAGAAATACCTAATGTCGGAAAAGAGACCCCATAAAAACCAATAGGAATGCATGTTACAAGGAAAACCTGAACAACGGACTGTCATCCCCCATATCTCTGTACTCTTCTTTGTGTTCATCCGTGATTCCATGTTCTTTGCACCACCTCTCCTTCTCCTTGTTTAGTCTATTGTAATCCCACATCGTCAATAAAGATAACAACGTCCTAAGTCATGTCATCAGTGAACTTGTCCATCACTGAAGAGCATGACAAGGGGACGCACGAGCAACTCAATAACCCGATGCTTACTCCAAGACCAACATGAAACCGCGGGGGGTCGAAAAAGATAAAAGACGAGCATATTCTGTCCAGTCATCTTCTGATCATGATATAGTATGCCGGATAATAATCTCACTCACCCTCCTGTATTTGCAAGGCTAAGAACCATTGCAATCGCGACATTGCGTTTTGCGTCCCCACCAGCGTTCGAACTGGCCCATGCGAGACAAATAGGAGGGGGCGTAAGGGTACCGATAGCAGCAAGCACAATGCCAACCATGGCAATGCCGGGTTTCGTTTGGGTGTACAGGACAAGGTACCCCATCACGGCAAGGAAGGCACCAGTAACAACAAATGGGCCACGAAGCTTATACCTGTCGGAATAAATACCGCCGAGCACGATGGTGACACAACTTGCAGCGAATGGTGAAATTGAGAGGAGCTGGGCATGAGAGGCAGAGAAACCAAGCTCGTTGATGATGGTGGGTGTAAATAGTGCAATGGCATATGCGGGGACAACGAATCTAGCCCGTGAAAATGTCAGAAAGACTTGGAGCGTACACCGTTCTCTGACACACGCACCCAATTAATATACCAAATTGAAGGTATGTTTTGTAATCCTTCAGTGCCTGAATGATGAACCGGACATTGAAATGTGTCGCAAGACCCTGCGAGTCAGTCTTTAGCAGTTCCGTGATATAGTGTCTTTCAGCTGGCGTCAGAAATGACGCTGTATCCGGGTACTAAACAAATATCACTAATGATGTAAGACTGAGAGTATGAATGAATACACGAACATCATGGATAAAGAAATGGGCGACGAGTGCCGCAAGCACTGTAGCTGTGAAAATTCGGGTTTGAACGATAACATCAAATGATAGTTAGTGACCTACCAAGACCCTCAAGACAGAACTGGTACCCCGATTGAGAGCGCTGCATCTGGAGTTGTTCATAAATGACTCACAATCCATTGCCAACCGTGAAGGCCACCGATCCTATCAGGGGAAAAGTGTGTCCGGACAATGAAAAACCCAAAAAGCCACCTACCCATCCATTTTCACAATGGCATACCTTTTAGTGCATGAGCGTTATGTCGTACCAAACGAAGAAAAGAAATCTCACGCTAGAAAGCCACTGAATGCACCTGCCAGAGTTACAGCAGACGAGAAGATAGCAATACGCTTCGCCCGCTCAGCGCGGGGATACCACAAACAAATGTAATATACCACGCCAGGAGCAAAACCGGCTTCTGTAATTCCAAGGAAGGCTCGGGCGCTTTACAAACAGTCAGCGACCGCAGAGTATTTGTTGTTATACCCTTACACAAGGAGTTGATTATATGTCTTCACGAGACACGTCAGAGTCATGACTGAACCCCAAGCCACCATGATTATAGGGACTATATCAGGCAGTCTGGATCAGTACCGGAATTTGCATTGGAAAGTAGATTACCATACTCCATCGAGATGGTCGAACGAGCTTTAGGACGATATTTCTGTGAATGTTGTTCTACTCACGTGTCAGATGCATGTTCACTTCCACTCACGACGGCACTTGTCCAGTACAGTATGCAACCTGAAGAAATGTGAATCATATGTGATCATAGATGGGTCGAGAAAGGATGGCGCGCACGAAAAAAATCGCAGCAATGATGTTGTATCTGAGTCCAACAAGTTTCAGGTCAGTTGCCATGCCGGCAATCCTGGCATTTCCTGAAGTCGGTCGGTGTTAGGTATATACGAGCACGCTCCAAAAGATGGTACTCACCGATGTTAGTACGGTCCCTAAAGCGTGACGGACCTCAGTTAAAATGGAAGAAAGCAATGTTACAGTGACCCACATGAAGCTGAAGAGCTGGAGCAATGTAACCAGAGGCAAAAGATGCCAGTCCATTTTCCTTAGTACCCTAGTATGTATCTGGGGCTTCAAATCCACAACGTCCATGACACCGCCAAGAACGTTGTTAGCAGCCCTCTCATTGTCGACAATATCTACCTTTAGATCGTCAGTGTGTGAAGCCATGCAAGTAGGTTGAAACAAATACCGTGGGGGACCTCAACTTGAAGATATGGCCTATGTTTCAAGCCGCATGCTCCGTGCGGAGAAGCCCAACGGCACTTTTCGTATCAAATCCCATTGAATGTGAGCTGTAAGGAATGCTGCGGACATCTATTGGATCCGAGGCGTTCCGGTGTCCCATTTAGCTCGGATAGGTTCAAAATTGTACTCAAACTATTCGTACACTTGCTCAAGTTCGGATGCGAGAAAAACGAAAACATGAGCCCCTGCCAATAGTCAAAGGAGTCGGTGATAGAACGTCTCACCGATGTCCTCGGACTTGATAGCCTGATGTTTTAGTGTGATGATACGTGAAAGGACACGTTGCGGGACTATTGTGGTACAAATTGTCATTGTTTTTCATCCAAACGCGATTCCATGAAAGTAACACCGGGCTGCGAACTCGGTGGATATGGTGTCAGCGTCATACATGAATCGATTGAATACGAGGTGGTCGGCAACCATGTGATCATTTACCTCATCAGTTTCGCCCCGATGAGACAGGTTTGGAGCGCCGCTATGGCCGGGGAGGCTGGGCTGGGGCCTCGAGCAACAGATGGTCAACAGATAGTATCAATAGTTACTCGCGGTGTCGAAGTAGAAACAAACAAGGGAAGTGCGTTTATATGAGATGGAAAGACAACGTTGCATTTCTTCTTCGTGCACCCAGTAGCATTTACTCTCAATCACCCGTCGAGCGGCTGGTTGCGGTCACCCTTCAACTTCCCATTAGCGTACGATCAGGGTCCAAATTGTTTCGCAGGAAGCCATTCAAAAATACAAAGTACAACATCTCACCGATGGCATCTCAGTATCACGATCAGCGCCGTGTAGGAGGCTTCGTGCGAGGTGCAGTGACATGGTTAACGCTAAAAATGAGCGTGGCGTCACAGAGAGCGATGACCGACCGGACAGAAAGACAACAATGTCACGCTACGTCACGATCACGCAGCTTCAAGACGAGTCGCAAACATCGAACTATGTACGGTTATAGAGTGGTAAGTCTGCAACTGAACCTTGTCCAATTACTTGGAAAAAATGAGAGTTATTTGCACCAGTTGGCTGCCCGGCGTGCGGGACTAAACATTCATCGCCCCGACACTGGCCAATGGCAATTCCAGTTTGTATGTTTGGAATGCTGATTGCCCCCCACGCATTTCAAACCGTCACGCTGGGGACATATAAAAAGGGAGGATTCACCCCCATTGTTTCTTCCCCTCCCTCTCGTTCCACCTCTTCTCAAATTCCCTTTTCCGCCTCGTTTGCGCCTTCTCCGTTCTCTCATGGGATTCATCGTTGCTGCGTCACCCTTACGCCACCAAAGCTCGCTTGGATATGGATGTTGGGCTACACCGTGAGTCGTTGTTGTACTGGTGGCCACCGCGACTGACATTCTCAAAAATCACCTCAGCGACACATCAGTCCAACTGAGGCAACCGCCTTGAACTTCAAAACCCGCAAGACACACGATTCGTTAAGTCGGTGTCGTTAACCAGGTCTGTATGTCTTCGTTGAATCATATTTGGGGATGCCTGACTGGTGTTCTTTCATTCTCTAGCCGAAAATTCTGAGCGGAGCTGTCTCGAGAGGATTCCGAGTCAGCACCGAGTCCAGCACTGAAACTTGTCTTGGTAAGTGGTTCGCAACGAACGTCCAAGTGTTTAATCTGGTTGTGCATTATTGATATATATATTTCTCTGACAGCATCACTGCACCTGCCTAGATTTAGCTAACCCGGTGTGGTGCATTCGACCGAGTGCCCACGATCGACATGCGGTCTCCCTCTGATTGACTCAGCATGAGGGGGGGATGTGGATGTGGGTCATGGTCAATTGGTGGATGTCGCGTCTGGCTATTTCACTTCCTTTGTTGTTGCTTCGTCGCACGCTAGCTAGGGCTCGGTTCAGCATACTTAATCCAATCCGTTGACTGATGACGGTGCACACGTGCAAGGATCGGTAGGTTGATCGAAGATCCCATTCGTCACTCATCGTACAACCAAGGATGAAATGCTGTATCCATCCATCATGACCACGGGCATATCCAACCAAGCTCTTTCTGGTGTCTCCAGTGAGGTAGATTTTGGCGACAGCCTCCGAATCGACAAGTTTCTCTTGCAAGAATCTAACCATGGATCATCCAGTCCAAATCAATAACGAGTATATTCGGGTCTAAATGAGACCTACGTCGAATACGTCACTATCAGAGGGAAGACGTGCATCAGCGTGGACACCAGCGTGTTGCCTGCCAACACACAGATAGATAGATGCATGCAAAAGAGGACGGACACATGTATTTTTCGGTTTAGTTTCTGGAAGAACTACTTGTGAGGGACCCACCCACCACTTGATCGTTGAGTGCGCCAGGGATCAATTGCCACACTTGAGCACGACACCTGACCACGGGGACGGCGGCAGAGACACACGACACGGGGGGCATTTGATGAGTCGCTCACACTGACACCAATAGGTTCATACACTAGATTCGTAGTCATAGTCGCTGTCACAAGGCAGGCCAGCCATATATAATCTGCAGAAAAAAAGTGAAACTGAGATGCACACGATGGGCATCAGCAAGTACACAAACATGCTTCGAGTCACTATCAAAATCACAGAGAATACCTGAATAACGGACTGTCATCTCCCTTTTCCTTGTATTCATCTTGATGCTCATCTGTAATTCCGTGTTCGTTACACCATCTCTCCTTTGCCTTATTTATTCGATTGTAATCCCACATCGTAAACAAAGACAACAGCAACCTGACGCATGTCATCAGCGAAGATTATCCAAAAGGCAAGGAGAGACGACGCACGAGAAACCCAACAATCCCATACTTATTCCAAGGCCAATGTGGAAACGGGGCGGATCGAAAAACATAAAAGAAGAAGCTATCCTGCAAATGGCTTCAGATGATCATCATACATACTGGAAAACAACGCTGCTCACCCTCCTGTGCTTGCAAGACTCACGACGATCGCAATCGCAACGCTTCGCTTGACGTCCCCGCCGGCATTCGAACTGGTCCACGCAAGACAAATAGGAAGGGGCGGAAAACTACCCATTACGGCGAGCACAACACCGACAATGGCAGCGCCGGGTCTCGCTTGCGTGTATAGAATAAGGAGCCCCACTATAGAGATGACCGCCCCAGCAACCACGTACGGTCCACGAAGCTTATGCCGGTCAGAACAAATCCCACCCAAAATGCTGGCGACACAGCCTGCAGTCCATGGAGGTACTGAAAGAAGCTGGGCACTGGCAGCAGTGAAACCAAGCTCATGGATGATAGTGGGCGTAAAAAGCGCGATGGAATATGCGGGGATAACAAATCTGGTCAACATTAACGTCAGAGAAGCCTCGGAAGTGCAAAGACCTCTGATCTACACACCCAATCAATATGGCGAACTGAAGGTATGTTTTGTAATCCTGGAGAGCCTGAAGGACAAACTGGAAGTTGAAATGGGTTGCGAGACCCTGCGAGTCGGCCTTCATTAGCTTCTTGATGTAGCATCTTTCAGCCGGCGTCAGAAAAGATGCTGTATCCGGGTTCTAAACGAAAGTCACTAGGGATGAAACCCTGGATGTGTGAATCCACGAACATCATGAATGAAGAACGAGGATACGAGTGCTACGAGCACTGTAGCTGTGAAATTTGGAGTTTAGATGATCGACTGACACCCATTACCTGAAGACTTACCGAGACCCTCCAGGCAAAACTAGTGATTTCGATTAAGACCACCGCATCCGGAAGTGTACATAAATGACTCACAATCCACTGCCAACCATGAAGGCCACCAATCCTAACAGGGGAAAACACGTCGGAATGACGAAAGAAGGATTTAAGATGCAATTTACCCTTCCATCTTTTCAATGGCATATCTGTTTGTGCGTGAGCGGCACCTCGAACTGAGTCAAGAAAGTAATCTTACGCAAGAATACCACCAAATGCACCTGCGATCGTTGCAGCAGATATGAATATCGCGAAACGTTTCGCTCGCTCAGCGCGGGGATACCACGACGAGATGTAGTACGTCACTGCGGGAACCAACCCAGCTTCGGCTATCCCGAGAAAAAGGCGGGCGCTATGCAAAAAGTCAGCAATTATGGTCCCCGTGTTGTAAGATCCTTACACGAGAAGTTGAGGGTATGTCTTTACGAGGCACATCAAAGTCATGACTAGACCCCAACTGACCATAATTGCAGGGACTAAACAGGAAATTTTGGATCAGTTTCTGAACGCTCATTAGAATAAAATTTACAGTACTCCATCGAGAGGGTCGAAATAGTTTGAGGATGATATTTCTATGAACGTCGTTTGACTCGTATATCAAATGCATGTTACTTTCACTTACGATGGCACTTGGCTAACACAGTATGTAACCTGAACAAGTGTTAGTCACATGTCGGCTGTCAGGCGGGACACACACAAAGAACACCGCGGCGGCAATGTTGTATCTCAGACCAACGAGCTTGAGGTCTTTCGCCATTCCTGCAATTCTAGCATTTCCTAAGAACTAATGTCAGGATGGGTGCATGCTCCAAAGGGTAGTACTCACCAATGTTCGTGCGGTCCCTGAGAACAGTCGCTGGTGAAAAAACCGTCGAAAAAAGCGATTTACCGACTCACAAGAAAGAGAGGAGGTAAAGCGATGTAACGAGAGGAAGGAGACGCCAATCGAGTTTCCTTAGTACCCTAGCGTGCGTAGTGCCGTCGCGGACGTCGATGGCAGCATTCTCATCGTCGATGACACTTGTGTCGCCACCAGAGGATGATTGATCCATTGCCAGTAGTTCGAACTTGAAGCACTGAAGAAATGGTGTACCACTCTTAGGAATGGGTCTGATAGGTTTCTGTTCTCCGAAAAATTCAACCGTTGGGAGTTTACGTATCAAAGTTCCCTATGTTCCACTCCGTTGGGTCCAAGCTAATGGATCGTTTTGCACACCGAAACTCGGGCTTGAGTCTGAGGAAGCCAAATGAACAAAAGCTCAAAGTGGTTGGATACATCTTCTCACCGATGGCATCTTAGTGTCACAACCAACGCTTTGTGGTACACTTTCAAGTGCGGGGGTGCAGTAAAGACTCGGCGGACGTCGCGTAAAGGCCGTTACCATGTCACGGTCACGCAGCTCTTTGTCATCCCCGCTACCAATTTGAAATCGCAAGGTGAGCGCATTCAGTTTGTATGTTTGGAATGTTGATGCTAGTGGTCGCCGCCCTGCCTTGTCGCCATGAACGCCGTGCTGTGGGTGGGTGGGGACATATAAAAAGGGATTTCTCCCTCGTTCTACCTCGTCTCGAGTCCCTTTTCCACCTCGTTCGCGCCGTCTCCGTTCCACCATGAGATTGACCCTTGCGCCACCAAAGCTCGCTTGGATGTGGATGTTGAGCTCTATTGTGAGTCGTTTTCGCACTGGAGGCCACCGCGACTCGGACATTCTCAATCTCAGTGTTCGATATTCACGTCACCGGTCGCATCAGTCAGTGGGACGGGACAAACCGAGGCAACCGCCTCGTACTTGCCCAGCGTGGGACAAACAACGTTCCATCCGGCGGATTGGTTTCACTTGGCTGGAAATACCTCTGATGACCCATCTATCCGCCACCGTGTAGAGCCGGAATAAGTTAGTGTCGTGCACCGGGTCTGTGTATCTTCGTTGGGACCATGTTTGGCGACACCTGACTGGTCTTCTTCTGTTCTCTCTGGCCGAGAATTCCGAACGGAGCTGTCTCAAGGAGATCTTGCGTTAGCAAAGAGTTCATGTCCTTGAAGGTGCCGTAGTAAGTGGTTCGAGCGTTTGGTCTGGTCGGGCATTGTTGATATTTTTTCTCCGCCAGTATCCGCGCCCGCTGAGAGTTGGGCAACCTGGTGTCTTGCATTTGACCGAGTGCCCATGATCGACATGCGGTCTCTCCCCTTGATTGATTCATTGCGAGGGGGGATGTGGATGTAGGTCGGGGTCAATTGGTGGTCTGACCGTTTCATTTTCTTTGTTGTTGCCTCGT
>JBBPLG010000604.1:0-16575 GCA_038089695.1 Xanthoconium separans | reverse complement strand
AAATTGTGAAAAATTGAGGGGATTTAGCCCTCATGCTGGGCTATCCAGCTCTATAGTATAGTATTACTCTGACCATCCTTTTAGGTCAGAATAAATTCTTTCCTTATGTACCCACACGATTCATATTTGTACAGGTCATCAGTGTTGTAGATTCTCCCCAAAAATAGATGGAGGGACTGTGAGAAGATGGACGTGATGACACTTGCACTGTTGATCTGATCATCACATAAGCTCTAGATGATCACCAAAAAAATTTATAAATTACTCATGGAGGCCTGGACCAAGAAGTCTGGCTTTGGGAAGTAGACGTCACCTCAGCAGATGTAATGCCCTGAGGAGGTACCTGGAAGCCAAAAAATTGACTGGGCTGAGACATCATGAAGCTTGGCTGAACTTCTGCCAATGGAACAGAGTTTGCTGTCCATGGGGGTGGTTGACTCTGCTCCTGAGGCATTGAGATATGGGATGGAGCCATCAAGTTGTCCTCTAGTCCCTGCATAGCTATATCAAGTTGTTGAGTGGCCTGACATGAAGGTTTTGCAACTTGAAGACACTCGATATTTTGTAGCTGCAACATTGTTCCCCCATGACCTTTTCCAGCATGTGAAGAGCATCTCTGCATCAACTGTGTCTCTGAAACGACCACATCTAGAATACATCATGATATGAGAGGGGTTTGCAGTAAAAACTTACTGCCAACATCATAATCACATTGCTCAGCTGCTTTGCATCATTTTTGATTGAAAGAGGTAGTGTTAGGTTCAACTCCAGCCTGGGAATTCCCAGTGAACTTTGTGGCAGCAAGCTTTCGTTTTGGAGCCATGGTGATTCTAGGAAAGAGATGATACACTCCACTTGCATGGGGGACATCAGACTTTTTGTCCCTTTTTCCAAGGGGAAAACTTGGATGTGATTCAATCTGCCATGTGTTACACTTACCGTGACAACTGGAGTAAACACAGTTGTGGAGAGTGAGGTAAGAGTAAGCAAGAGCCTGTTTGATAGTTGATGACTTAAGCGGAGCGAAGTCGTCGATGTCGTACTCAACCCTGAAGAAAGGGTCCTCTTGTAACAACGCGAAGTCCTAGTTCTTCGCAGTTTGAATGGGAGAGGGACACAAGCGAGAAGAGAACAACTTCGAGCAAATGGAACTTCAGTAAATGTGGTATGAATTGCATAGAACTAGATTAGTGTTACAGGTTTCAAGGCTCAGGTATTTATACGATGAAGATTCTAGCACAGACCATCAGGTCCCATCGGAAGGTAAAGTGTTCCACAGTTGGAAAGACTTGGACGAAAGGGAATTGGAAAGAAAATGGGGTTCTGCTGTCCGGAAGAGTGGAATAACAGCGAGCAGAACAAAAAGGAAGTCATACTTGGTGAGAACCTCCAAGTGACAATACATTGTTGTATGGGAGAAGTCAGAAAGACATTGGATGGGAACGGTCCCATCATGAGGAGAGAATGAGTCTGAAGCAGAGGAAAGAAAAACAAACGTGCCATAGGTAAAACTGTAACACCATGTATTGTCTGGCTTTGTCATGTGCTGCGATGGCTTCTTCCTGGGCTTTTTCTAGGAATTCATCCACTGTTCTAGAGCTGGAAGGAAGGTTTTTCTGAGAGGGGGGGGTACATAGCCCATCATTAAGAAGAACAGGGTTTGTTTGGTGACAGAGTGGTGTGCAGAGTTATGGTGGTATTTGGCAGTAGTAAGAAGATCCACCCATTTCTGTGGAATTCTGTTGCAGAAGATCCATAAGTATGTTTCTAATTCTTGGTTCACTCTTTCCATTTCTCCGTTGGTCTGAGGATGGTATGCAGTAGAAAGGGCGACATCATATTGGAGGAGCCTTGCAAGTTCAAAGGCAAAGGTGGAAGTGAATTGGGGTCCCCTGTCCAAGATTACTTTGTCGTGTAGCCCGAAGCGCTTGAAGACAGAGGAAAAAAAGAGCTTGGTGATTCCAGCGGCATCAATACTTTTTGTGCAAGGTTCGAAAATCACCCCCTTACTAAGCCCATGGTCTACCACGACCATGACAGTGTCAAAACTGGTCAATACCTTTACCTCTGACTCAAGTCTGATCAGAAGTCCGAAGGGAAGAGGCTTTGGAGTTACATAGGTCCGAAGGTCTGAAGATCCAAGTTTAAACTCTGACATTCCGGAGTTCTGGAGTTCAGGGTATAGCAAGTGAGTCTAAGAGTGAAGTGGAGCAGAGGGGGGAAGTCATCAGCACAGGACTTATGTGTTGTGCCCTTGTTAAGCCATGGACTTCGTATTTTGGAGGTAGAGAGTAGAGGGAAAGACTCAGGGGACTTTGAGAAGGAGTTAGGGGATCATTTTAGTCAATATTAGAACTAAGAGTTCGGGTTACGGGAGTACAGAGACTAAATACTCTGAGGACTGAATTGCTACACTAATGAGTCTTTGTAAGTATCTTGGGAGTTGGGAGTAGCAAAGCCAGAGCTGTGCTCAGAGTTGCACATAGCCAGAGCAGTGCAAATATGTGAGGCACAGGTATGGTGACAAGAGTCAGAGTACTGATTGATAATGTAGAGTAAGTATGAATGGAGTAAGAGGGAGTCCGAAGGGGGTGCATTGGAGTTAGCATTGGAGTTAAGGAGTGGTGCATCGGAGATGAGGAGTTATGCACCGGAGTTCTGCATTGGAGTTCTGCATTGGAGTTCTGGAATGACCATTGGAGTTACAGGAGTAACCATCGGAGGTCCGGAGTTGAGGGGATCGGACTGGAGTTTGACTAGAGGTCCTTGGAAATGACCTGGTGGGGCATCGATATGACAGACAGAATCAAAGCCATTGCTGATTGGAAGTCCAGTGATGAGATCAACGGACACCTGTTGGAATGGCCGAGTTGCAGTGAAGGCAATAGGAGACAGAGAGGGAATAGTTGGATGGGTTTGAACCTTGTTGGCCTGACAGGTGGCGCAACCGGAAATGTAGCGGCAGACAAATGTTGCCATTCCTGGCTACCAGTAGTCCTTCTCCAGCGCGGCGATGGTGCAGAAATAGCCATTGTGTCCGCTGAGCGGGGAGGAGTGGCATTCCTCTACGAGGCGTTGGCAAAGGAGTATGTCTGGTATGTAGGCACGTCCTTTGTAGTAGAGGACACCATCGTCATAAGCCCAGTCTGTGGGGTTGTTAAACCGAGTTGGCAGGACCTTATTGTGGTCCGTGCTGAGAAGTTTTAGGCGTTCGAGGACTAGGGGGTCTGATGGGGTGGATGTGAGGAGTTTGGACCAGAGTTCAGCGTCAATTGTTCAGATGAAAAGTTGTTCCAGCAAGAGCACTTTCTCTGTGTTATCGGACACAGTTACTACCCCTTCGGGGTGCGATAGCACATCAGCAGGGCCCATTTGGGACCTGGGGCAGTGGTGGAAGACAAGGTTGTATTCCTGGAGGAAGAGCTGCCACCTGGCATGTTGGCAAGACATATTTTGTGGTTGTTGAAAGTAGGTGAGATTTTTGTGATCAGTTAGGATGGTGACCACATGTTCTGTGCCAGTGAGGTAGTGTCTCCATTCCTCTAGGGCATGGATGACAGTGAGGAGTTCTCTATCATAGATGTCGTAGTTCTGCTCCGCTTCAGAGAGGGATTTAGACAGGTATGAGCATGGGTGAAGGTCACTGTTGCTGTCTTTCTGCATTAATACTGCCATGGTTGCCATGAGGGAGGCATCTGTCATTAGGGTGAACGGCTTGGAGATGTTGGTCATGGTGAGGACGGGTTGTCATAGGAAAGTGTCTCGTAGGCATTCAAATGCCTTTTGGTGAGAGGGTGTCCATTCCCACTTGGTGGTTTTCCGGGTGAGGTTGTTGAGTGGGCAGGCAATGTTGAAAAACCCCGGGATGAACTTTCGATAGAAGTTACAGAATCCCAGGAAGGATCAGACTGCAGTCACCGATTGGGGGGGTTTCCAGTCCCTGATGGCGTCGACCTTGGTCTTGTCCATCTGTACTTGTCCATTTCCTACCACCATTCTGAGGTATTCTACCTCTTTGGCCACAAAGGTGCACTTCTCGAGTTTGAGGAAGAGTTTCTGTTCTTCCATTCGGGCCAACACTCTCCTCGTCCATTTCTCGTGTAGTTTCAAATCATTTTTGGAATGAATGAGGAGATCATCCATGTAGATGACTAACCATCCTTCGGCGATCATATCGGCAAAGGTGTCATTCATGTAGGCTTGGAACGTAGTGGGAGAGTTGCACATTCTGAAGTACATTACTGTTGGTTGGTAGAGGCCATAGGGAGTGATGAAGGTGGCTTTCCACTTGTCTGCTGGGTTGATCCGAATGTTGTTGTACCCCCATTGTATGTGTTACGCTTACTGCGAGCCGATGCCCTAGCGAAGTTAGTCGCAACCGTTTGTGGAGAGAGATGAAGTGAACAATTATACAACCTTATGTACTGCGAGCCAACTGGCCCTGCGTAGTACCGTCCCTTTTGAGTGTGAGAGATCAAGCTTGGAGAAGCGAGATCGATGAAGAGTCTTGAGGGTCCAAATGCAAGTTAATGCTTTGGAAAGCCGAAAGACGAAGGTCGTGAAATAGAGGCGAAGTCGTAGAGTGGACGAGACTTCTAGAGGGTTCCCTCTACCAGTACACCAGTTAGGCAAGGATAGGATTGCGAGTAAGGGGCACCGAGGTGCAGTAGAGATACAGGCAGGTATCCGTGGCGTAGAACTAGCTTAGAGCTACCAAGGAACAAAGGTAACTCTATATATACTATCTTGAATGGTGCACGGACCGTCAGGGCAAAGGGTGATCCATAGGATCAAACTGGGTTCCCACAGCGGGAACGGAAGAATAGGATCAAAAAGGAGTCCCGTTTGTCGTGAAGAGCGGAAGGGGACCAACGGGATCAAAGATGAATCGTGCCCAATATGGCTATAGGGTCCATAGGGCTGTACACATGATGGAAGGTCAAGAACGGGGTTCCATCGGAAGGGAAAAGTAGGATCAAAGGGAATCTGCTGTCTCGGGGTGATGAGGATCAGTGCGGGAATCCACAGATGATCAGGGACGCATCTAGTGCCGTATGCGGACGGAGTTCCGCATGGCTATACATGGGTTACGGGTGAGCCCGGGTCGTGATAAGTCATGCTCCTGCAACCGGCGAGGAGTGGAATAACAAAGGGAAGGCGGAGGGTTCCGGGATTGACTAGGAACGGGTGTCCATCTTCAGAGTAGGTCTTGCTAGACAATCTGTGACCAAGATGTCTAGATGAACGCTGATTGGCCATATACGAGAGTATGGCGGCTCAGAGGATGTCCGAGGACTACAATGGTAGTACTCCCAGAGTACTTGGTAAACGGTAAGGCTTCTGCCAGAGCCTTGAGGTAAACATGGTCCCTGTCCGGAAAGGCAAAGAAAAAGAATGAAGTGGTTCAGTCCGGTGGTACTGCCGGTGAACCGTGGATTTCCGTAACAGTATGTCCATCTTGGTGAACAGCTCCAACTCATTTAGTTTATCAATGAGATCACCTATAAGGGGTAGTGGGTAGGTGTTCTTCACTGTCTGGGAATTCAGGTATTGGTAATCCTGGCAAGGGCAGAGTTTTCCATCCTTCTTCTGGATGAAGAAGAAGGGAGATGCTTGTGGGGATTTGGAGGGCTCAATCTTCCCTGAGGCAAGGTGTTCTTCGATGAACTTCTTACAGGCCTCCTGTTCTGCAGGATTTAGTTGGTAGGCCTTCCCTCTCTTCAGTGTGAAATCTTTGGTGAGCTTGATTTTGTGGTTGAAGGCTCTCCTGGGGGGTAGCTTGTTGGATGGTTCTTCAAAGACTTTCTTGTATTGTTCATATTCCTTAGGAAGCTCGGTTTTCTTTGTTCCAGCTTCCTGGGCAAGTTGAGTTGAAAGAGTGGTTCGACGTATCCATTCCTTCTTTGGAAGGTACTCTCCTAGTCCCTTTCTTTTGTGGATGCAACACTCAATGCGATCGTTCATATCAAGCCCCATGGCTCATAGCAAGTACCTTTGGTGTATGGGTTGCCGTCGGGATGGGAGTTGGGATTCATCATTTACTTCTATGGTTCCCGAAGCCCAATCGATGAGGGGGTTAACCTCGGTCAGCCAAGTCATTCCTAGGATCATGTTTTGTTTTCCACATTGTATGATGAAGAAGTCTTGGTTTCGGGGAACTCCTTGGATGTAAATGGTGACATGAGTGCGATAGCAGATAGTCCTGGATCTGTTAATGGTTCCATCCACATTATACACTTCTCAAGGTTTGGCAAGTTGGAAGAAGGGGAATCTGTTTCTTTGGGCATAAGCTTCATCCATGAAGCAGGATGTTGCTCTGCAATCGACCAAGGCAGTGGTTTGTCTGACATGAACTCCCACCATCACAGATACTTGTAGAGGTATTAAAATTGACTTTTCCTCTACAGTAGTTACAATGGGGTTCATTCTAGGCATTCGAGTAGTTGGTCCTCAACACTTGTCTAAAAATCCTTGAGTCTCTGCTTTACCCTTTCTTCCAAGAGTTTAGCACTCTTTTTGAGTGCAGTCCAGGTCTGATTGATTCCTTCCATGGGAGTTTCCTTGGTTTGATAGTCTGGTGGGTCCTCCAAGTAGATTTCTCGGAGGGATTCAGCCATCTCCTTAACTCCATGTCCTTTTGCAACCAGTTGCTCAATCATCCTGATTGCTTTGTTCTTTTGTTGTTTCTCCATGGATTTGTCCTCGACAACCCAGTTTTGTATGGGTGTACGTGGCAGTGGTTTGTCAGAGTGAGGTCCAGATCTCCAGTTGCTGGATCCTTTTCGGTTGTCTTTGTGGTTTCTGGTGGAGCATCCTGGCTTCTTACATATGAAGCATTTGCCTTCTCTCATGAGTTTGGCCCTCTCTATGGGGGAGAGTCAAATATAGTCAATGTCCATAGCATTGGGGTCACGGGTATGGGTGGAGGTGGTTCCGTATCCCCCAAATCTGGGTCTTCTGCCTTGGATATCCCTGATGTGCTCAGTGTTACAGAAATCCACAGTTCACCAGCAGTACCACCGGACCGGACCATTTCATTCATTTTTCTTCACCTCTCCTCAATGAACAGGGACCACGTCACCTTAAAGGCTCTGGCAGAAGCCTTACAACACCTATCAGTACTCTGGGAGTACTACCATCGTTGTCCTCGTCATAGGACATCCTCTAAGCCGCCATACTCTCGCTTATGGCCAATCAGCGTTCCTCTAGACATCTCGGTCACAGATCGTCTAGCAAGACCTACCCTGAAGACGGACACCCGTCCCTAGCCAATCCCAGAACCCTCCGCCCTCCCTTCGTTATTCCATTCCTCGCTGGTTGCAGGAACACGACTTGTCACGACCTGGGCACACCCCTTTGCCCATGTACAGCCATGTGGAACTCCATCCGCTTATGGCATTAGATGTGTCTCCGATCATCTGTGGATTCTCGTGCTGATCCTCATCACCCCGAGACAGCGGACCCCCTTTGATCCTATTTCCTCCTTCCGATGGAACCCCATTCTTGACCTTCCATCATATGTACAGCCCTATGGACCCTATAGCCATAGCGGGCACGTTTCACCCTTTGATCCTATTGATCCCGTTGATCCCCTTCCGCTCTTCATGACAACGGGACCCCTTTTTGATCCTTCGTTCCTTCCCCTTATGGGAAGTCTGTTTGATCCTTCATAGGATCACCCTTGACCCTGATGGTCCGTGCACCATCAGCCTACTGTATATATAGAGATACTTTAGTTCACGAGTATCTCTAAGCTAGTTCTACGCCTGGATACCTGCCTGTATCTCTACTGCACTTCAGTGCCCTCTTACTCGCAATCCTATCCTTGTCTACTGGTGTACTGGTAGAGGGAACCCTCTAGAGTCTTGTCCACTCTACGACTTCGCCTCTATTTCACGACCTCCATCTTCCGGCTCTTCAAGGCATTAGCTTGCGCTTGTACCCTCAAGACTCCTCGTTGGTCTTGCACTTCCGTGCTTGACCTCCTCTACCACAAGGGACGGTACTCGGCTGGGCTGGTTGGCTCGCAGTACACAAGGTTGTATAACTGCTCACTTCGTCTCTCTCATACTCATACGGTTGCGACTCACTTCGCTAGGGCATCGGCTCGCAGTAAGTGTAACAATTTTGACCCATCAGCACACACCCACATGAACAATCCTTTTGGCCGGACTGCCCCAACCGAACCAGCTCCTGGTGTCATTCAAAATTATCATGATAAACTCACTGGTAATTTATGCCACAGAGGAAGTAGCGGTCTCATTGACTCTCTATTGTTAGGAGATATTTGTGATGTTGATGGGCAATGTATCAATTCTACCACACCCACTCTTCCTGTCTCTGACAAGAGCCCCGACAATTGGACTCCATTTGCCTCAAAACTGCACTTTGGATGGCTGAGTTTCTCTTTCAGAAGCCTGAGATGTCTTCTGGAAATATTGACCAGCTTTGCCAGTTGTGGGCAGAGTTACTTCATACCAGCGGAGAAAGTATGCCCCTGTTCTCTGACCATAAGGATCTACACAGTACCATCAATTCTATGCCACTTGGTGGTGTGCCATGGGAGACATTCAAGTTGAAATACAATGGCGAACGGACTGAAGGTGAGGTTCCACCATGGATGGATCATTCGTACAGGTTCTGGTTTCGCCCCGCTTATGCTCTTGCTGCACACATGCTCTCAAACACCAATTTTGACAGTCAATTTGATTATGTTCCTTACCGTGACTTCTTGGTAGGCAACGAGCAGTGGTGGTATGAAAATTTCATGTCGGGGGATTGGGCATGGAAACAGGCTGTATGTATTTCTATAATTTGCAGTGTCCAAAACCTTAACAGCCAAGTTGTGGGCTTGGTAGGACAAGATTGCTGAAGACCCATCAACAATCAGCAGTACATTTGTGCCAGTTATACTTGGCAGTGACAGGACGACCATCTCGGTTGCAACCAGCCAAACCAATTATTGGCCACTATATCTCTCAATCGGCAATATACACAACAATGTACGACACATGCACTGTAATGGCATTGAAGTTCTTGCCTTCCTAGCCATACCAAAAGGTTTGTTACTCCCACTCACTCAACTCTATGCTAACTTGATGGTTAGTGGCAGAGAAATATTCAGATGATCCTGCATTCCATCGATTCAAAAAGCAGCTATTTCATGCTGCCATGGAGAAAATCTTGATTTCTCTGCAGCCTGGCATGACCACACCTCAACTAATGAAATTTCCTGACCAGTACCTGCACCATGCAATATTTGGGCTTGGGCCGTACATTGCCAATTATCCAGAACAAGTACTCATTTCAGGTATCATGCAAAATTGGTGTGGACGGTGAGTCCCTGTGCCTCATACTCTGTGTCTGATACTCATTCACTACCAAACAGTTGTCTGGCATTCCCTAACAAGCTAGATCATGGTGGGGCACCCCGCACCACAGAACTCCTAGAAACGCTGGTTGAGGAACTTCCAGTGAAAGTCCTTTGGGATCAATGGGGCATTGACGCCACAGTTGTCATAAGTGATTTAATAATTCTGTTCATGTAACTGCAAACTTCCTATAATATAGCCATTTACATATCTCTTCCCTCGTGTGGATATTTGCCAACTTTTGGCATCCAACATCCTTCATCAACTTGTTAAGGGGGCATTTAAGGACCATCTTATGGAGTGGGTAGGAAAATACTTGGAATTGGCATATGGCAAAAATGGGGCAAAGGATCGGTTAGCAGATACATATGTATCGATCGCTGGTACTCATATCATTTTTTCCTAAGCCATGCTGTTGACGCAGTGCCTGTTTTAGTATTTCCGCCACTCCAGCCTTTCCAGGGTTATAAAGGTTTCCTGATGGCCATGGATTCACCCAATGGATGGGTGATGACTCCAAAGCACTGATGAGGGTATGCAAAATCCCTTTTCCCCTGACACGGGTTCCCGTCTGACTTATCTCAGGTTTACCTGCCAGCCATTGAAGGTCATGTACCTGATAACATGGTCCATGCAATTCGAGCCCTTATTGAGTTTTGTTATATTGCTCAGCACAATGTTATCACTGATGCCACACTTTCTGAGCTCAAAGATGCTTTGAATCATTTCCACCAGTACCACACCATTTTTGCAGACGTTGGGGTATGACAAAATGGATTTTCACTCCCCCGCCAACATGCTCTCAGCCACTACGAGTCTCTTATACATCTTTTTGGGGCACCAAATGGCCTATGCTCTGTTACGCTTACTGCAAGCCGATGCCCTAGCAAAGTTAGTCACTGTTACGGTTTTCGTGTCTGACACTACATTAATTTCTTTCTTTGTCATCCTTCGGACTCATTCCCTCTTCACGATGGTACCGTTCCCATCCGATGTCTTCCGGTTTATCCCTACGATGCTGTATTGTCACTTGGCAACTCTTCCCGAGTATGACTTCCGTTTCTTCCCGCTCGCTACTATTCTGCTCTTCCGGACAGCGGGACTCCATTTTCTTCCCTATTCCTTTTCGTCCATCTTGTTCCGAACTTACAGAACACTTACCTTTCCTATGGGACCCGATGGTCCGTGCTAGATCTCACATCGTATAAATACTTGAGCATTGTACTTGTAGAAACCTAATCTAGTTCTATGCAATTCATATCGTGTTTAGCTGGAGTTCCACAAGCTCAAAGTTCCTTCTTCTCGCTCGTGTCTCTCTCTCCTCTCTTAGCGAAGAACTAGGACTTTGCATCGTTACAAAAGGATCCCTTCTTTGGGGTTGAGTATGACATCTTCGACTTCGCTCTGCTTAAGTCGAAGACTATCAAACAGAACATTGCTTCTTCCTTGTTTCGCCCTCGCACAACTGTGTTAACTCCAGTTATCACGGTAAGTGTAACAGTCACAACCGCTCGTGTGATGAGAGATAAAGTGAGCAGTGATACTTCTTAGTGTACTGTGAGCCAACCGGCCTGGCCGAGTACTGTCCCTTGCGTGGAGGAGGTCAAGCATGGAAGTGCGAGACTGAATGAAGAGTCTTGAGGGTACAAGCGCAAACTAATGCCTTGAAGAGCCAGAAGACGAAGGTCATGAAATAGAGGCGATGTCGAGAGTGGACGAGACTCAGGAGGAATCCCTCTACCAGTACACCAGTACCCGAGACTAGGATTGCGAGTATGAGGGCACCAAAGTGCAGTAGTGATACAAGCAGGTATCCAGGCGTAGAACTAGCTTAGAGATACCAATGAACAAAGGTACCTCTATATATACTATCCTGAATGATGCACGGACCATCAGGGCAAAGGGGTGATCTGTAAGGATCAAACAGGCTTCCCTTATCGGGAAGGAATGAAAAGGAATGAAAAGGAGTCCCATTGTCATGAAGAGCGGAAAAGGATCAATGGGATTAATAGGATCAAAGGATGAAATGTGCCCTATATGGCTATAGAGTCCATTGGGCACATCAGGAACAGGAATGGGATCAAAGGGGACCCGTGCCATATGCGGATGGAGTTCCGCATGGCTGTACAGTGGCTGTAGGAACAGCCCGGGTTGTGATGAGTTGTGTTCCTGCAACTGGCGAGGAGCGGAATAACAAAGGAAAGGTGGAGGGTTCCAGGGTTGGCTAGGAACGGGTGTCCGTCTTCAGGGCAAGTCTTGCTAGACCGTCTATGACCGAGATGTCTAGGGGGAATAAGGGTTGGCCATAAGTGAGAGTATGGCGACTCCTGAGATGTCCTATGGCAAGGACGACAATGGTAGTACTCCCAGAGTACTGGTACGCGTGGTGAGGCCTGTCTGTCGAGGAAAGGCGAAGAAAAGAATGAAGTGGTTCGGTCTGAGGGTACTGCCGGTGAACTGAGGATTTCCATAACATGCTCTTCAATTACGGAATCCAAACACATTGCCGCTGTCAAGAAGCCATGGCAACGTTCAAACAAACATGAGGCTCTAGGTCAAATTTTGCAAACCAACCAGCGGCTTTCGCAACTCGCAGGTGCCCATGTAAATTTTGAGGTGCAAGGAATGTTGCCTGTTTCATGTCAGATGTTCATCCCAGTACCAAATAGTAAGACATGTTCACATTGAGACACTGTCCACTGATTATATTTTTTGCAAGATGGATTGGCTGAAGATGAAGGGTCCTTGGGTATGGATGAGGACCCTTATTCTGGGATTACAGATGATCACCCTGGCCTTGCTCATTCAGACCTTAAGCTCACATCAACCCCAGGTAAGCCCATATGTTAAGTCACATGTCCCGCAATGTAAACTAATACTCTACAAGCTTGTAACTGTTATGCTTACTGCGAGCCGATGCCCTAGCGAAGTTAGTCGCAACCGTTCGTGTGACGAGAGATGAAGTGAGCAGTGATACAACCTAATGTACTGCAAGCCAACCAGCCCAGCTGAGTACCATCCTGTACATAGAGGGGGTCGAGCATGGATGTGCAAGACCGTCGAGAAGTCTTGAGGGTACAAGCGCAAGCTAATGCCTTGAAGAGCCAGAAGACGAAGGTTGTGAAATAGAGGCGATGTCTAAAGTGGACGAGACTCTAGAGGAATTCCTCTACCAGTACACCAGTAGACAAGGATAGGATTGCGAGTAAGAGGGCACCGAAGTGCAGTAGTGATACAGGCAAGTATCTGATGCATACATAGAACTAGCTTAGAGATACCAATGAACAAAGGTACCTCTATATATATGTGGACTAATGGTGTATGGACCATCAGGGTCAAGAGTGATCCAAAGGATCAAACAGGCTTCCCACAATGGGAAGGAAAAAATAGGATCAAAAGGAGTCCCGTTGTCGTGAAGAGCAGAAGGGGATCAACGGGATCAATAGGGATCAAAGATGAAGCGTGCCCTATATGGATATAGAGTCCATTGGGCTATACATGTGATGGGAGATCAAGAACGGGATCCCATCAGGAACTGGAATAGGATCAAAAGGGAATCCACTGTCTCAGGGCGATGAGGATCAGCGTGAGAATCCACAGATGATCAGAGATGCATCTAGTGCCATATGCAGACGGAGTTCCACAAGGCTATACAGTGGCTGTAGGAACAGCCCGGGTCGTGACAAGTTGTGCTCCTGCAACCGGTGAGGAGCGGAATAATGAAGGAAAGATGGAGGGTTCCGGAGTTGGCGGGGAACGGGTATCCGTCTTCAGGGCAGGTCTTGCTAGACTGTCCAGGAATGACAAGGGTTGGCCATAAGCGAGAGTATGGCAACTCCTGAGGTGTCCTATGGTGGGGACAATGATGGTAGTACTCCCTGAGTACACATGTAAACGATAAGGCTTCTGCCAGAGCCTTGGGGTAATGTGGTCTCTGTCCATCGAGGAAAGGTGAAGAAAAATAATGAAGTGGTCTGGTCTGGTGGTACTGCTGGTGAACCGTGGATTTCCGTAACAGTAACCATGCTAAAAATGCTCTGGCTCTCATGGTCGAGCTAGGAGTTCCCTCCCTCCCAACTCTGATCGGCACATTCATCTTGGAGCAACTCTATCCAGAATCTGTGGCTATCTGCCATACATGTCCCTTCACTGGCTGTATCAAGATTTTCAACTCAGTGATCGCGATGTTCATTGCTCCAAGCAATCCAAGCAGCATTGGGAATATGCAGCAGGAGTATATTCGTGCTGTACCATCATGGTACCATGGGCCTGCATGATATGACTGTGTCTTCATCAACACAAGCAGCAATGATGATGGAATGCTCTCTATGGATGTCACCCGAATATATTGTTTCTTCTCATTCATTCACACAGAAGGCCAGGCATTCCCTTGCACATTGGTGCAATGGTTTGATCGCTTAGCAGACCAACCTGATGACATTACAGGGATGTGGATGGTTACTCCATCATTCTGGGATGACAGCTCCAAAAGTTTTTCTGTGATCCACCTTGACAGCATCATCCGCCTCACACACCTACTACCTATGTACTGTAGTAAATACATGAGGTAATGGTGAGGCATAACATGCTGAGTCCATGAGATGCATAGCCATGGAAGATTCTATCAGAATGGAAGCGTAAACATGCCTGATGTGCATGTCTGACATGAGGTGTGGCAGAATGGAAGTACTGCCTCATAGAATATGAAAGGCATACCCATTACACATGGCGGTGGGTAGGATGGAAGATCTCTTGGATCTAGATAAATGAAAGAGTGAGATGTGCGTCCATGAGCGCATGTGAAAGGTGAAAGAGAAAGAGTGTTGGGCCAAGCCAATGCTCACTGAGCTTCTTAGAGGCGCGCGTTAAGCGCAGATTATCTGTAGAGAGCCAGACCTTATCTCCACTGGAGTAGGGTGGGGCCTTAGATCTTTTCTTATTGGCGTTGTGTTTCATGTGTTCTTGCACCACTAATAAGTTGGGCCTTGTTTGTATGATGACATCATTAAAGTCTTTAATGAACTGCTTGGCAGCTGGTGCCTTAGATGCAAGGTTTTCAAAACCCATGTGTGGTTCATAAGTTCGGGTGATGCCGAACAGTGACTTCTTAGTAGATGCCTGCATTTTGAATTATAACTGAATTGAGCAGGTGCTAGCCAGTCAACCCATTGATCTTGCTTTTCTGCATTGAACAGGCGAAGGTACTGTTGCAGATCCCGGTTCATTCGCTCTGTCTGTCCATCCGTTTGCAGATGATGTGCGGTAGAGTGCTTTGGGGTTATTCCTAGCTGCTTACAGATATCCTTCATTACCTGTGATGCGAATTGCGGACCTCGGTCCAATATAATAGACTTTGGAAGGCCATGGTGCTTCCATATGTGATCTAGGTATAGCCGGGCCGTGTCCAGCACAGAGATGGTCTTTACCGTGGGAAACCTCTTTGCTGAATCGATCAACAACTACCAGAATGGAATCATAGCCTTTCGAAGGCGGGAGATCTGTGGTGAAATCCACGGAGATGTGCTCCCATGGGGCATCTGGGACTTCTAGTGGGTGCAGCTTGCCAGGAGGGGCTTGGTTAGAGCCCTTGAAGTGTGCACATCTATCGCATGCAGCCACATAGGCCTTTATGTCACTAGTGACACCTGGCCACCAGTAAGATCTTTGAATTAACTCAAGGGTCTTCTCATGCCCTGAGTGTCCTGCCATAGGCATGTCATGATGCAGGGTGATGATGTTCATCCGTAAATTATCCGCATTTGGGACATAAACCCTGTCTTTAGCATCATATAGGATTCCTTTGTCTAATTGGCACACATTGTGCTTTTCTTTGAGGTACTTTAGGTTTGAATCCTGTAGTGCGCTTGTGGCTTTGTAGATTTTATTGAGTAATTCATGCTCTTCATCGGAGATCAAAACATGGGTGGATCTAATCTTCTCTGGGGTGATAATAGTTATACCCTTGTTGTCGTCTTCAATTCCAGTCATATGGTCTTCTCTCCAAGACAGGGCATCCACCTTTCCCATAGTTGCACCCGGCTTGTGGAGCCATTTGAAATTGAAGCGAGATAAATATTGTGCCCATCAGGCTTGTCTTCTATTAAGATCCTGCACCTTCATGAAGTACTACAGGTTGGCATGGTCATTCCATATTTCAAACTCCTTCTTAGTCCCTTCTAGGTAATGGTGCCATATTTCCAATGCATTGATAATGCTCAACATTTCTTTGTCTGCAATTGGATAATTGCACTGTTTGGGGGTCATGGAGTGTGATGCGAATGCGATGGGGTGCCATTTCCCTTCACGCTCAATAGATAGTACTGCACCAGTTGCAAAATCCAATGCATCAGTTTCTATGGTGCTGATCACTTAGCCACCACTACTTGTGTGCAAACAATTTACCCCCCCTAGAAAAAATCAGGATTTTTTTTCCTCTGGTGGGAATGATGCATTTGATGAGTAGAGACAATGTACAAGAGCAATTGTTGATTAAAATTAGTTTGAGCAAGAAAAAAAATTATGTGTGCACAAAATTTGGCCACATAGCCCCTGACTGTTGAAGGTCATTGCAAGACATTCTGGAACATGTCTATGGGCCTTGTGCTTTGTTGAACTAAACATCCTGACCTGAGCCTGAGCTTCCTTTGTCTCCAGCCCTGATCTGTATGCATCTGTCCACTGATGTACCTGATGTTCCCATAACCGGATTGTATGCAGTTGAATGTGCCCCATTGCCAGTGGTGCATTCATCTTCAATGTCTCAAAAGTGCCATTGCAGTTGTCCTGCACTGCCCATTGCTGAACCCTTGCCACATCTCATGCCTCCCTATTCCTTCAACATTGCATGTGTTTGGAGTGGCTGTTATACCCAAGTCCTCTGTTCCTCTCTGCCTGCTTCCAATCTGAAGTATTCTTGGGCTTGGAAACCCTGTCAAGGAGTGTTGGAACCTGAGGTGAGTTTTTTGAGTTATTTTGAAGCTTCTGTAAATTTTCTTCAAGCTCATCACCCTCGAGCTCACATATGCTCTTGCACTCCAGGTCCAAAACATCCTCAAAGTCATCTGACTTGACTAATGAATCTGGTGTGGACTCGTCAGTGTCTGATGGCTCATAATTGGTTCCACTGGCATATCCACATTCTGAAATGCAGTTGAGATTGAGTTTGATGAGTGGAAATGGAGTTGCTGGCAGTTTTGACTTGTAT